>QTSX02002251.1:0-254749 GCA_014839935.2 Entomophthora muscae
AATATATACTGTGTAGCTTTACCACAAAACAGTACATGGACAGTAGGATCACTTGCCACAAGCATGAGTGGGGCAAGTGAGTTACGCAGAATCAGGAAACCAAACAATTGTATTTCCCAGTTTAGATGCAGACTCATTTCAAGGGGCAAAAGCAAAAGAGAGAGATTTGTCCTCAAAATAACCCATCAAAGGCAAAATCAAAACAGTGTGAAAAGCGGCATTCACGACATAATACATGAGGGATGCTTGCTTCTGATGACCTAACGTGTAGGTCACTGATGGGGGTCAAGTTGAGGTTAATTCATTTGTGGAGACTTATTGCCTGAGTCTGAGGTGTTGACTGATGGGGACTGCCAACATAGAGAAGCCAAGATAAAATCCATCTATGAAGGCTTAAGAAGTGGCTTAATAATTATGAGGAATGCTATACAGGGAGAAGAAGTTTGCAATAGTTCAAAGGAAATGCTTCAACATTTCTATGAAGTGAATTAGTAGAGAAGGAACAGAGCAAAAAGGTCAAGGGAAATATTGACATGGACAATTCTTCATTTCTCTGAAGTGGTTTGTTTACAGAAAAAACAGCAGAACATCTCAGCAAAACAATGAGAGAAGTTGGCTCAAAGGTTCTCCAAAGCAGGTTGTTGGTGTCAATGAAAGGAACAGAGCAGCACAGCAAAACAACACAATAAGGTGTTTAAAATTTCTCTAAGGACAGGTTGTCAGATGGGAAAAAGAACAAATAGTTTGTGGAAACTTTTAGCTAAAGGTTTTTACCCTAGGCAAAATGGGGACAAAACATTAAAAAAAGCGCAGCAAAATGAAGCAACTAGTAGTTTTCTATGGAAAAAAGGCACATTTAAACGCAGCAAAACGTTGAGAAAAACAGGGAAATATTTTGAGATGCAAGGTGCAAAAAATTAAATTTTCACTCTGTGAAATGTTTGCTGCCTATTTGAGGTTCAGAAAAGTTATGAAGCATAGCAATGCACTTCAGATGTTTGAAGATGGAGAGCATTGATGGCACTGGTTGAGTTTAAAGCTTATTTTACTGACAATCTTCCATTGGTATAATAACCTAAAGTTTGATGGATTCACTCAGAAACAGAATAATAAGACTATGGGACAGGTTGAAGCAAGCTTGGAAGCTTATTTTATTATAGGAAAGTGAGAGTGCAGATATTTTAATTGTTGCAACTGAACCAATGAGAGTCCAGTACTTGAAATTGGGGAAGACAGCAGTCCAATAGAAAGGACAGAATAATAAGAATAAGGTATTGTTTATTATAGAATATTGTGATTAATATACTATATGGGGAATGCCACCAGGGGGTGGCATAGTGGGAAGTTCCATGTAAGGTTCAAAGCCGAGGAATAACTTGTGCGGGAATCAGCAAGTCGAATTGGCAACGCTCCTAATTATGATGAAGTACCTGCCATTTGATGTTGCCACCAGATTAATCCATAACGTTAGATACGTCAAGGGGCGACTTATCGAGCGCCCCCTGTGTATTGTAAGATACATTAGCAGGCAAGGCTGGAAACTCAGTTGCAACATAATCTTTTGAAAGAACCAGCCTAAAAGGGATTTATTCTAAGAAAAGGGAAAGCTATTTAAGAGCGGTTGAATGAACAGGTACAAGAGGCAGGTTTTCATTAAGAGATCTTAAGTTTAAACACATCCTTGGGTTTTAAACTTAAAGATTATTTCCTCAACAGTGGAGCTGGTTCTGTTTACTCCCTAAGTAGTAATTGGCCCCCAAAAGTCTTAAAGTAGTTGTATTTCCAGAAGGTTTCCAAAGTGATCTTCTGTTAATAAAGACTTTTACAACACCTACCTAGTTTAAAGTGTTGAGAGCATGACTTCTTTCCCCATATCTTCTATCCCAATGTTGGGCAAGAAGAACAGTATAGGCAGAAGTGCAGAAGGTTCT
The DNA here is from genome assembly GCA_014839935.2 of Entomophthora muscae. NCBI lineage: Eukaryota > Fungi > Entomophthoromycota > Entomophthoromycetes > Entomophthorales > Entomophthoraceae > Entomophthora > Entomophthora muscae. Next base: position 1,932 of record QTSX02002251.1, read on the forward strand.
CCAGGAGCCAAACCTAGCAATGAGTGGATCAGAATGTCAAAATAACTTATATTGGCCCCAAAGGAAAAAACTTCCTAGGAAAGAAGTTTGGAACCCTGTTTTAAGAGCTATGCACCCCCAAGAAGGACTAACTCAGTCAGATGTCATGGTTCATGGAGCAGACACCAGGATGCTAGTGGGAAAGGTTTTGGAGAAGTTTATAGGACTCCAAGTAGATACAAGGCGCTGTAAATAAAACACTGTCACTTAAGAAATGGCACTCCAACCCAGTTGGTCCCTGGATTTAACCCAGGACACCCTATGGCCACCTACTAGGAGTTAGAGCACCACTGCACCAAGCAAAAAAATCATCTGTAAGAAAATAAATAACTCATGTGGAAACAGAAATAAACTCAGATACAAAAAATAAACACAATGAATTATTTTGGTTTACAATAGATTTGGGTTCATTTCTATTTTATTCTAAGATGTGTTGATTTTTGTTTACGTATGAGTTATTTTTGGCTACATATGACTTTTTTTGCTTAGTGCTGTATCTTTTAAAACTACTGTATTAATTTTGATAAATCCTAATTAAAATCAAGGTCAAATCCAAAATGTAATCTACACAGAAGATTAGTCACTTATAATACCCATAATCTTAAAAATTGATAATACACCTTATATCTCATCATATAAAAGAAACATATGAAAAAATATTAAAATTGTTGATTCTTGTAGTTAAATTTATTTTATTGTAAAAGTAATTAAAGGCTTGATTAATTTTTATGGAGTGTAAAAAATTGGAAATATCTTCTACGCTATAAAAATATTTGGCCTTATAAATATTATACAGTTTAACTGTTTTTTATAAAATGAATCATACTACTAAAACTCAAATTCTCTATTTAAAGTATATCTTTAAACAAGAGAATCATTTTCTAATATAACAATCCTTTTACACTGATTTAAGAAATTTCATAATACAATACATTATTAACTTAATAAACAATTTAGCTTTTGGAAGTTCAGACGCCCAAGCATACTTGTTTTATGAAAGCCATTTTTAAATATCGCTTTCCTTTGAGAAATTACAAAATAATATATTTTTGCATAGTTTAATATCCTTAGTAAATATAAATCAGTATTAAGATTATAATTATTACACTTGGGTTATTATTTATATATTTATTTTAAATGTTGCTTTTGGATCCACCCGGAATTATATTTTTATGCTGCAACCAGACAGATCTTTATTAGAAACCAAAATCAAGATATTCTATTCATCAGTGAGGCACATTTCAAAGAATTAGCTTGTACGCTTTTATTTAAAGAAATAATATCTTTTTATTAATAATTTAACTTATGTTGACTCATTTGCCTTGATTTTTAAAGTTTGTTGATGGCATATCAAGCTCATTTTAAGCATTTACAATGAATTAAAAATTGTATCAAAATTTATCAAGTAATAGCTGTATATAGATGAAGAAAATTCACTACAAAAAAGACTGTACCGTTTATTTAAATGGATAACAAGAAGACTTTTTTGACTGCTTTAAATAAATATTTTTTCTCTTTATTTCTCAACCAATTTATTATCAAACATTTTACCTACTTAGTATCTGCTGTTTGATAAGCGCGGTTGAGTTTATTTTCTTCTTGAACATAATATTTCATATTTTTATTTTGATGTTTAAAAAGACGTAGCTGTAAGTAAAATAGTATCTTTTTAAATATGAATTTGCAATACGGGTTTCATTTGATTGCTTTGATTGCCCCTGGCGGTATAGTTTTGGGTCTGGCTTCATTTGCTGTTGACACTGTCTTTGGATGGAACAGCTTTGGACTTTTCGGTAATCTTACCCCGTCTAATGTAACCACTAAACCAGCTATAAACTCAACTGGTCCTTTTGCCGCGAAGGCGGATATTTCTGTTTCTTTGGGAAATAATGTATTTGCCAACTCTACACATTAGCCTAAACAGATTGTTTTCATTAAAAAGTTTTTTTGAACTTGAATTTTTCTTCTATTTAGTTATGTATTTAATTTTCTGTAGATCTGGGCTACAGTATAAGTTCCTTGCTATTATTTGGATTGGATACTTCATAACAAAGCTCTGTAGCATAATGATAAACGGATATATATACCTGCCCATAATTAGTCATTCATATATATAAGTTTTTGAAAAAAGCAACCAAATTAATAGCAAGATTTCTAGTTTGAATTTTATAATAGAATCCAAAAGCACGCTAAAATATAGTAATAAAACATAACTCCATGATTTATACCAGCCCAAGTGTCAAAGGAGCAGATTTCAATTCTCCCAACTTACATTTGGTGATCCTCATTCTTCCCTTGGCTAATGAGATAGTTCAGTCACATGAAAATCCACTACATTAAGTCCCCACTCATACTTGATCCTTCTACCTTAGCAGAATCAACCCACAATTTTTAACTTAAAAGCCAAATCTATATCGCAATAAAAATATTCTTCTCTCATGTAGTTTGCATTTCCCTTACATAGATTGCCTTATTATCACTGATAGCACTTTGGTTTTTAATAAAACTAAAAAACGCAAATATAACCAGACCTTCACTAGCACACAGGTCTTTAACCAAGCCACATCTACAGAAATCAGAAAGTGCACCTGCTGCCCCTACAATTCTTTCAAGGATATTCCTGCAGAGCACACTATGTTTGAAGGATATTTAATGCCCAAAGCATGTTCTAAAATCATTAAACATACCTTTACCCTGAACCATACTGATTTATCTCTCATAGGTGAACTTGCTTCTGCCAATTACTGTAAATCCATACATCATGGAGAACTTGAAAAACAGGAGTTAGGGTACATGGCTGAAGGAGAACCCTGTGCGCTGAAAGGTCACAAGCCAGGCTATCATAATTAGCCTGGAAAATTTAGCTTTGGGTTGAAGTTTCCAAAGAAATCTCTCATGTAGCTCGATATATATTATATGGTAGTGAAGAAGAGCAATATAGGGTCAGAATATGGGTTGATTCTAGGGTTTTGGAAGTAAAAATTTGTCTTAGTCTTGATTTGGATTGGCAAATGTGTCATGGTCTAGATTGGGTCCGGCCTGTTAATGGCTGGAGTAAGAAGAGAAGGATCTCACATGAGATAGGACAAGTTACCAGAAGTATGATCTTGCTCATCTTCTGGAGGGTGTATCTGTAAGTTAGAAGCTTTTTCTAAAATTTATGAATTTTTGGTTCAATGATAGCACAATTTCTATCATCTATAGGGTTCATCATTTATATCAAGTATGAAGAAACATATAATTTGGTGGCCCCAATTTAGTGTTTAGTTGAAACATTGTTTGGAAATAATCCTAGATGACAGGTGGGAGTTGGACCTTTTGTGTTTAGTTTGGAGTTATCTGGGTTTAGAAGGAGGCTAGAATCAGGCTCCATATCATTAGTGATTACATTTAACTTTGGTGTAGAATTGGGCTTTTTATAAGTATTGTTTAATATTTAACATATGTTTTTTTGGCTTAATAATTTGAGCATACATGGTCTAGGTTTTGGAGTTGATCTTTTAAAAGGAGCAAGGTAGCTTCAGAAAAATGAGTGATTTTTAACTTTATCTGGAGTTTTAGCTTCCTCTGCTCATGTCATCTTATCACTTTTGAAAATCTTTTTTGTTCTTCCAGGAGTCCCTAGATAAGGTTTAGAGTTATTTCTGATTTCATAAAGTGTAATAAATTTTCTTGGAGCTTCTGCCAGCAAGATTTGAGGTGAGTTAAAAACCATAAAATTATTATTAATTGACCCTATTTTTAGATGTGTGTCAGAAGTGGCATAATCATACCCTGGGCTCCCTGAAAGAATTTTATCACCAGGTATGTTTTTGCAGACTGATTCTAACCTTTCCTCTTATGTTTCACTTTAACTGATAAATTAATTATTTCCAAAGTATTTGGCTTCTGTTTTAAGTCCCCTGTCATGTAACTAGCCCTAAAGTTGTATTTTAACCAAATTAATCCTGTGGACTGTTTTCTGGCTCAGATCAGATCCTTTACAGGAAATTAGATTGCAGAACAATTAATTAATCAATTAATTTATCATTTTAGAATGAACCTTTAAAAGGTCATCAGCATATATTATTTGGTAAAGAAAAATAAAATGCTCTAAACTGGATTGCCCACATGTTAGCTAAACATTGCATTAGCCACATACCCTACAAAAATGGGTCCAAGAGGCCAGAAATTGGCTCTTTAAAGCTGCTACCATTGGTTTGCCACCTGGATGAGATCTCAAAATGACACTCAGCTTGATTTGAGAAAATTTCATAGCAGACATCAACAACCTATGCATTTCTAAATCTCTTTATTACTTCAATTCAATTTATAACTTCTTTTAAAAAAACAACCATTGCTTTATATTCCAATAAATTTAATATATCATATATAAGATCTAAAATCCTTCTTAAGTCAACAATATTTGAAACTGAAATAATTATATTTCAGTGTTTAGAAAGGGGGAAGACAATAGCCCAAAAAAATATTTAAGATAAGATTATAGCTTTATTGGGAAGTGACATCTAATATACTGTAGAGGATAGCCACCAGGCCACCAAGGAGGTGGTGATAAGGAGCGCCTTTTAGGGAAGCTTCAAATATGGAATTAAGAAAGAAGAGAAGTATATTTTATTGGATAATACTTTAGACTTATATAGACTTGGCTGTGGCAGGGATTTAGTTGGATCAAACCTAGGGGTTAGTCATGTGCTAGATGGGTTTGAGCCACTGGATAATTGGACATTCAGGTGATATTGCTTGGTTACCATTCTTGGTATGTCAAACAGTATATTGAAAAGGGACCAAATTGGGCAATGGCTGGATGTTACGTAGGTTGGCATTAGCCAGAATGCTTGTACATCCAGACCCTCAACACACACCCCTTAAGGGGTTACTCTGGTGCATCAGGAGGGAGCTTTGTTTTCACGGCTGCTGCCTGATGCTCCTGGAGCTGTCTACTAGTTGGAACCAGTCTGGTTGAGTGCTCTCCTTTACTGAGGCGGAGACGGGTTCTGTGGTATTTCTTGATAATTGGGTTTTTGGCACTTTGGAATTTTACTAGGTAAGTGTTGTGCTCTGGTCTGTATTTGATGACTCTTCCTGGTCCCCTGTGTACTGAGTCTAGTTTCTTTCTGTTGCCAGCTAGAATCCAGACAGGGGAGTTGATGGGAAGTGGTTCCTCTGTGGAGGTTACCTTTTGTGTCTTGAGCCTCTTCATTTCAGCTATTTTAGCTTTGAGGAAAATATGTTGTAGGTTTGGTGCTTGCTCTACTGTGGGAGGTTTTCCCGGGGGGATCTTTATGTAAGGCTGTTTGTTGCGGGTGATTACTTCTGGTTTGTACCTGTAAGTTAGCTCAAACAGTGAATAGCCTGTTCCTTGATTGGTGCAGACTCTGGACACTAATAATGCATGTTTCACATATAGTGGCCATGTGTCTTTGGCTTTGCCATCTATTATTTTCTCTAGGGTCCTGATAAGGCTGCCGTTGAGGTGTTCCACTCTACTGTTAGCCTGTGGCCTGTATGGAGAGGTTGTGGAGTGTTTAATGTTTTTGGACTTTAAGTTGTCATTTACTACATGGCCTGATAACTTGGTTGCTCCATAAGTTATGATGTAGTCTGGAGTGCCATAGTCTGCTATGATTGCTTTATTGATGAATCAATTTATTGTTTCCGCCTTGTGATCTTTTGTTGCCCAGCAGATGGGCCAGCATGTGGCAAAGTCAATAGCTACAATTAAGAAACTTTGGTTTTTTTTGTTTCTGGGAAGGGACCCACTACATCCAGTCCCCAAACCTTGAATGGTTCAGGGTCTGGTACTGGGTTGACCGTTGGCTGAGGAGCCTTTGTACTGGTGTACTTCTTGCACAATGTGCAATTTTTCAGGACATCAACTATATCCTGTTTGAGGTTGGGCCACCATACTATCTCTTTTAGTGTGAGGTATAGGTTGTTAGCCTTTGTGTGGCCTAGTAGGCTATGATGTCTTAGTATGGTGTCAGCTCTTTGTGTGAGTGAAATGTACGGGACATGTTTGTCATTGATAATTCAGTATACTGTGCCATTTGATATGTGGAAATACTTTTTGTTTATTACTAATGTATTGTGGGTCAGTTGTTGTGTTGAGGGGTCTTTCCCTTTGGTTTTATACTCAGTGTTGTACAGGTTTGGCCAGTCAGGGTCCAGGTGGTCTGGGTGATCCTCTCTAGGCTGACATAGTCTAGAGAGAGCATCAGCCGTGACCAGCTCTGCCCCCTTTTTGTACTGGATGTCCAGGTTAAGCTGTTCCAGCAAGGACATCCATTTGGCTTGTTGCCGTGCAAGTGCGTTCTGTGTTTTGAAATAGATTAAGGATTTATGGTCAGTTAGTACTCAGACGTTTAAATTTCCTTCTGGGTAACATCTCCATTTCTTGCATGCGTGATATATTGCTAGCAATTCCTTATCGTTTATTGGGTATCTCTGCTCAGTATTAGTTAGTTTTCTGCTTTCATAACATACTGGCAGGAAGTCTTGCTGCCCTGGCTGGCGGATGTGCAGGACTGCACTAATGGTGGTGTTGCTGGCATCTGACTCGAGCTTGTAGCACCCGTTGTTATTAGGGTATTTCAAGATTGGTGCTTTGATCAAAGCTTGTTTTAATAAATGGAAATTCTTGTCACATTCTGGAGTCCAGATGAATTTCTTTTTGACATTACCCTTGAGTAAGTCATTGATTGGTGTGGTTAGTTTTCTGCAGTCTTTGATGTATTTCCTTAGGTAAGTTACCATACCGAGAAAGCATCTAACTTGTTTAACGGAGGTGGGGCGTTGCATGTTATTTATGGCTTTAATTTTGTCTGGATCTGCTTTTATGCCACCGTCAGAGACAATGTGGCCCAAGAACAGGAGTTCCTTTTCCATAAATTGGCACTTACTTGGTTTTGCATAAAGTTTGTGCTTTGCAAGTCAATCAAGTGTCTCACAGACATGCATGAGGTGTTCCTCTTTTGTTTTTGATAATATGATGATATTGTCAAGGTAGCATTGATTATTTGAGAGATTGTTTAGTGCTTGGTTCATCATGGTGACAAATGTTGCGGGAGCGTTGGTCATCCCAAAGTTCATTACTCTACATTCAAAGGATCCAAATTGCGTATGGAATGCAGTTTTTGGTATGTCCTTTTCCTTTACTTCAACTTGGTTGTAACCTGAGGTGAGGTCAATTTTGGAGAAAAATTTGGCACCTGAGAGTCTTGCAAATAGATCCTCTATAAGTGGAAGAGGGTATTTATTCTTTACTGTGCTTTAATTGAGAGCTCTATAGTCAGTTACTAGACGTAGAGTGCCTTCCTTTTTCTTTACAAAGAATACTGCTGCCCCCCATGGGGATTCAGACAGGTGGATGAAGCCTTTAGCTAAGTTGTCCTCAATATGGGTTTTGAGGGTTTGTGTCTCCATGGGGGAGAGTCTGTAGAGGGGTGCAGGTTTGAGCATGGCTTTGCATAAGTTGATGCCATGTTTGACCTCCCGTTTGGGGGTAACTCTGTGAGTTCCTCCTTGAATACGTGAGTGTATTCATTTAGGAGTGCCGCGAGTTCTGGGCATTGGATTTTTTGTTTTTGTATGTTATTGAACTCAGTGTACCTCATTATATGGAGGTTACTATCTTTGGTTAGATGTTCTGAGTCATCTTGTTTTATGACCTGGAAAAATACTGTGTCTCTTAGAATGAGGTCATTAGGTTCTTTGAGGATGTTAAAATTGACTACATTGCGTTAGATGGTCATGGTTTTTGTTTTCCAACATACGCTGGGGTTCATTCGGGTAAATCAGTCCATGCCTGCTACAATGTTGTAGTTTATGTTGTTCATGGCAAGTCCTTTGATGGACGTTTGTATGCCTTGGAGGTCAATTCTGAAGGGAGTTGTTTTGCCTTTGAGTAGAACCTTTGATTTATCTGCCATTCTGGTGTATTTGAAGTTGGATTTGACAACTGGTATTTTGTACTTGGTTACAAAAGGTTTGCTAACCATAGTGTGTTGTGCACCAGAGTCAAATAAAATTTTATGTGTATGAGATTTTTAAGTACATGGGTAGACAAGAAGTTGTGAGTGATCTTTAATTTTTAAGCTCATAAAAATAGAGGATTGTAGGACACGGGGGATGCAAGTAGCAAAGTTTGTGCCTTGGTATAATTTCTTGTCAAGTTGGGGGGAGACAGGGGCACTTAATCCTGTTCCCCCTCCTCTTTTCCCTGTTCCTCTATTTTGAGACCTTTGAGGTCAGAGAATGTGGGGGTCAGATTCCTAGTGGGTTGCTACTTCAGCATTTTTAACTTTGGCGGTGTCCTCTTTCTTGTGATGGGAGCGGTTTGCGCTTTGGCTGTGATTGCCATTGTTGTGATTGGAGTTGCTGTTGTTATGGTTGGTATTCTGGCGCTTATTGCCATTGGAGTTTTCTCTGCCATTGCCGTTTGAGGAGTGATTGCTGTTGCGTGCAGCATATTCCATGTTTGCGCGTTTTTCAGCGCGCTTGGCTTCTGCAATGAGCGTGGGCATGGAGGTATTAGCCTCTGGGAGGATGAGGGCAGTAACAGAGGGTTTCATTCTGTTGATTAATGATGCTCTGGTATGTATGTTGTCAGCTTGTGCTGGGTTTTGGATCTTGCAACATATTTCCTCAAATTTGTTGGCATAAGCTGTGATAGTGGTCTTTTGAGGAAGATCACTGAGCTGTATTGCAATATCTTGGAGGGATTCAGTGACGCAGAAATTGTGTGTGATGTCTGCTTTGAACTCTTCCCAGTTGTCAAGCTGGTTGTCAGTTTGTGAGCCAACCCAGGTGGCAAACCAGTTGGATGCGGCCTCATACAGGCGCTTGCTGGCTTCCTGGACCAATTTCTCATGGGGGATGTGGCTGGTGCAGAGTTTGGCGGCTGAGTGGTCTAGCCAGTTGATGACGTTTTCCTTGTTTTTACCAAAGAACTTGTCAATACCAATGTATTTGGTGTTGGTCACTTCACCTGTGATAGGTGGTATTGCGTTTGTTTGTGGTTGAAGAGAGCAACTGTATTGAATAATCTTGGTGCATGCTTTGGGCATGACCAGACCTTCAAATATGGTGCATCCACTAGGTATATCTTTGTCAATGTTGTGGGCTTGGAAGTACGTCTTCCAGGTATCCTGGGATGTGGCCTGGTTAGTGCGTGAGCAAAGGTGGATGGGTTTTGGTCAGTCATTTTCTCTTTCATTGGCGTGGTCAAAAAACCTTAGCTGCTACCAGTGATAAGGAGCCCTTTTGGAGAAGGTTCAAATATGAAATTTAGAAAGAATAGAAGTATATTTTATTGGATAATATTTTAGGCTTATATAGACTTGGCTGTGGCGGGGATTTAGTTAGATTGAACCTAGGGGTTGGTCATGTGCTAGATGGGTTTGAGCCACTGGATACTTGGACAGTCAGGTGATATTTCTTGGTTACCATTCTTGGTATGTTGAACGGTATATTGGAAGGGGACTAAATTGGGTGATGGCTGGATGTTAAGTAGGTTGGCAGTAGCCAGAATGCTTGTACATCCAGACCCTCAACAGTGGCATGATGGCATAATTCAGATAAGGTTTTGGTTTTTAATAAGTTACAGTAGTTTTCAAACCTGTTGAGATAAATGTATATTAGTCAGTTTAGAACACATTGGTTCAGTCACATAACAAATTTCAACTGGAACCAGTTGAAGGTTGATTTACTCAATAAAGCTTCCATTTATCTAGGGCCAGAAAACAAAAATAGTCAATAATACAACAAAAATAGAGTCAAATACTTAATTCCAAAAATGAGATAGCAAACACATGGAACTCAAATTCATAACATACACAAACCAGTCACTTGCTGAAGCATTCTATATCAAATTTGATTTTGAGTGTGTGGCAAACATTATACAAACAGAGAACGCATGAGGTTCAGTCACAAAAGTGATGAACTCAAACACAAAACAACTCATTTTTCTGAAAATATTGATTATCTTTGGGACTCAAATTGGAAATAGTGGATTTAAGGAGTGAATCCACCAAAATCTATTCAGGGAACTATAACATTCTTTTCAATGTATGAGCTTCTAAATTTGGACATTTATGTCTGAGAGAATGTCTCAAATAGGAGCACTCATTTAAATAAAATTAATTTTCTAGAAATACTTTTTTGCTTTTCTGTTTTAATAGAATTTTTATTGCTTTTTGTTAGTATGAGTTTTTCAAGTGAAAGTAACACTTAATGAAATAAGACTGTTGAAAATAGAATATGTCTTTGTTTGCAAATTGGCACGCCAACTTGTGGTCAATCTAGCATCAGACCACTAGGTTCTCTTGTGCTAGATTGACCACAAGTTGGCATTCCAATTTTCAAACAAAGACATCTCCTATTTTCAGCAGATCTATTTCATTAAGTTAAACTGGGTACAATAACTGAGGCATGTCTGGTCTGAGCCAAGCACAAAGACACCACATGTACACCCATTCTGATTGGCTCTGTTGTTAGGATGCGTTCATTTTGGTATAAAAATTAAATAAAATCAAAACAGTTTATCTATATAATTTACTTATTATAATTTTTATCTCTTCATATATAGTAGCATGAAACCTTGTAGTCACTACCGTTTATTTCAAATTAGATTTTTAGATTTCTATATTAATTATTGTTGGCTGTAAATGTGCACTATTGATCATGAGTTTGGATAAATTTGATATTTTTATTGATTCTAATCCCAAAACAGAAACTCAGAATATATATTTCCTTTTTTATTCTAGATTGCATTCTTAATTAGGACAAGTTGGTAACAGTATTATAGATTCATTCATGTGTTTTGATATTTGATATTTGATATTTACATTGTCTGTTTCAGTTTCTATTAAGGCTTGTTGTTGGATCAAGTTTGTAACTTTTATGACTGAGTTTCATGTGTTCACCAAAAACATAGTAAACATAGTAGATGTGTTCTGTGACTGAAACTCATGTGTTATAGTGTTTGATACTCTTGTTGTTGAATTGTTTAGAATTCATACCCAGTTTGAATAGGTCATTGTATGACTGGACATATTTGCCAAATAGTGCTCATTTTCCGTGAAATTATCTTCTATTTTGATCTATCAATTTAACATTTGGTTTGTGACTGAGTCCATAAGTTCTAAACTGATTATTATACATTTATCTCAACAGGTTTGAAAATTACTGTATTAATTTCACTTAGTTTGGCTTGGCTTTGCTGCTTATTAGGAAGTATTTCTATGTATTTAAATGTTCAAGGCATGGGAAAAATGCTGTTTTATACTTCATGGGGCAACTCAATGAGCTCTTCCTGTGGATTGTAAGATATTTTTCAGGCAAGGCACCAGACTTGGTTGTAAAAATTTTCACATCTGTGTATCCTTAATCAACTAAATTAAATATTACATTGCTACTCTTATCTGCTCTGAGGCAAACACATCTATACTAACACTCCTTTCTGAGGCCAAACTTGCTGAAAAGTGTATCAACATAAAACATGCAGCACACATGAGAAATCACAGCAAGATAAACAACAATAACATAAATAATTTTAAGTCCAACATTGGCATCAACTCCAATGACAGAGATAACAATGATAAAAAATCACATAACTGTTACAATAACAATAATCACTCTTTTCCCAAAAAAGAGGAAAGTAGAGGTTAAAAAATTGGTTATGCCTCTTTTTAAAACTCTAAATCTAACTTCTATGATATTATAGATCTTTGTTTTTTAAGAGAAGGTAAAAATGAAGGGGAACAGGCTTAAGTGCCCCTGTCATCTCTCAATCTAACAAGAAGCAAATTTTTCCTGGTACTAATGTCACTTTACACTTTGCATTTATTCCCCATACTACCATCTTTATGAACTTAAAATTAAAAGATTGATTGCAACTTCTTGTCTAGCCATGCACTTATAAATATCATACCCAAAAAAGAATTTTTGATTCAAGTGCTCAGCACACCATTGTCAAGAAAATTGTTCAAAGTGCACAATTCTTAGAGTTAAATTTAGATTCAAATACACCCAAATGGCTTAACATAAAGCAGCTTTACTTGAATTTAAATCTATTTCCTTCAAGGTTGGATTACAAGGTATAAAAACTTGTCTAAACTGGCTTTTTATTCCTAATATACACTATGATATCATAACTGGTGTGGAATAGCTCTCCAGATTCAATCTGAATGTTTTCTGAAACCCTAAGACCATAACAATTAACCATAATAGTGAAATTTTCCCCAACCTCAAGGAGAAACAAACCTATCCCAAGATACAGAAGTTCTGGCATCAGCCATTCACTCACAAGTGAGCCTCACTTGCTTGAGCTCACACAACTCCTTAAAAATTACAAACATATATTCAAGGAGGAGCTTAAAGACTTCCTGCTCAAGTGTGACATCAAGCACAGCATTGACCTTTGTAAGGCTATGCCCAAAGCATTGCCCCTTTTAGGACTCTCTTAAATGGGGGCCAACCCTTTGAAGGACTACATTGATACTAGCCTTTCTAAGGGCTTGGTTATGCTCAGGTCTTGTAAAACATCTAATAAAAGACAGCAGAAGATCTTTATTATAAAAGGTTTGAGGTTAGAGCTAGCCAACAGTTAGCCTTCAGGTATGATTGAGGATTGTCATCTTAAGACCCTGGGAGAGAGATTATGTGGTCAGACTTTCCTTTGATTAAAGGGAACCATGCCAAACTTAGATAAAACCAAAAACTTGTAGATGAACCTGATTTTATTATTGGGACAAAATATTAAATTGTCTACAACAATGTAAACCAGTCACTGGGGAGACAGAAGAGGACTGTTCTGACTTTGTGTCAAGATCAGAACCAGCCAGTTGTTAGAATTCATAACGTGTGGAAATCAATATAACACCATTCACAGGAACAAGACAGGTATTGAACTTGAACACAGATCCAGGCAAGTCTTTGCAGGTATTATCACAAGTTGAAGGCAAAATTAAAATAGCCTCAATTGCGCAATTCACAACATCTGCCCCCTCAAGATTGGCCAAGGGGAACTGATATTTGTAAAGGGACTTATTGTGTACCCTGTAGAAAGGCTGTTCATAAGAGAGCTGTTTATATGTGCTATTGTCCTCTTCTTATAGGTTACTTTTCAGGGACCAACCCAGATGGAGTCCAGATTATGTAAGCATCTTCTGGATCAATTTTGTTAATAGAGTACTGAATCTTTTATATGAAATTCTGATATTGGGGCTTGAGACTCATTATACAGAGATAAATTTAGTGCCCTTGTTTTGCAAGCCATAGTTTATGCAGCGGCCTGAATATTGATAATACAGTTGATTAGTAGAGATATAAAACTCCACCAGTGAGGCTGTTGTGTTCAGCTCCAGGGGACAACATCCTGGAGGACACGTTGGGAAATCTTTATAAAAAAAGATTTGAGGTTCAAAGCTAGCCTTGGGTTAGCCTTCAGGGCAAAATTAAGGGCACATACCTTAATTTCCTGGAAAACAAGATGTAAAAGTCCTTTTGGCAGAAAGGACAGGAAAAAGCTTGAAGATTATTAAAGCCAACGCAAATGTGGATAAACTTGTCTTTATTAGGAGTAATGATTCTACTTTAAATAGCAGACAAGGGACGGTGATCACTCATTAGGAAGACAGAGTGGCTGGGAGGTCACGTTGGGATGAGGTCATACCAGGATCAATCACAGACAGGTACAATAATCTGGAATGGGTGGATATTGAACCAGACCCATTTGCAGAAGGCAAGGAATTTCTGAACTCAAAAGCAAACCCAGCCAAATCTTTGCAACTATCAATATTTGAAGGCCATATCAAAATAGCATTAATTGCGTGATTTACAACATCTCCCCCCTCAAGATTGGACACAGGGATTTGATATTTGCAGAGAAATTTGGAGTGTACGTGGGCAAAAGGACGTCCAGAAGACAGTAGTTTCACGGTATACTCAACACCCTTGTTAAAGGTGACCTCACAGGGCCCAACCCAGAGGGAATCCAGCTTATGGGCTCTACCACCTGTACAATTCTGGTAGTAGAGAACTAGATCACCTATTTGATACTCAGGGAGGGGGGCTCTAGCAGCACTGAACAGGGAGAGCTCCAGGGCCTTAACCTTGTAAGCAGTAGAGTAAGCTGTTGTCTGGATATTAATGATACAATTGGTTAAGTCTTTAACATGGGCCTCAGAATTTGCAGCTGTATCAAATTTGATCAAAGGGGGTCCCAAGATTGAGGGAGTAACAGCCTCACATCCATACAGCATGGCAAAAGGGGACTGGCCAGTCACTCAATGCCTAATGAGTTGGTAAGCAAAGAGGGCAGCAGGGAGGAACATGTCCCAATTGGTAGCGTCAGAGAGTGTGAGTTTCCTCATTATGGATACCAGGGTGGAGTTTGATTGTTTGACAGTTCCATTGATTGAGGGTTTATAAGGCGCAGATAACAATTGGTGAGTTCTAATAGCTTCAATAATAGAAGTGATGAGGCAAGCATTAAAGTTGGTACCATTGTCAGAGAGCAGGTATTAAGGGCAACCATGTTGATAGAAAATGTCTTGCAGCAGGAAAGTAGCTGTGGTCTTAGCAGTTATATCTTTTGTGGCTCTGGCTTCAACCCACTTGCTAAAGTGGTCTACAGCAACCAAGATAAACCAACATCCCGACCTAGACCAAGGGAAAGGCCCAACAGCATCAATACTCACCATGTGGAAGGCATGCTTTGGAGGGATGAGTTTGAACTGGTGTTGGGACATACGAGGGTGTTGGAGCTGACAGGAATGACAGGAGGCGAGGACATCAGGGATAAGGAGGTGCATGTTTTCCCAATAGAAGTTCTTGCACAACCAGTCATGAGTCTTTGCTATGCCCCCATGGCCAGTGTCAATATGTGCTTGGAGGATAATGACTATCCTCATGCTAGGGCAAACGTAGGGTAGGTAGGCGTTGTTAACCTTTTTGAAGAGTTGTCTACCACAAATTATAGTGTCCTTGGATAGGGTCTGTAGTGCCAAGCGGATGTCTTCTGGCTCAGTGGTCCAAGAGTCAGGATACCCTATTAACTCGTATAGACAATCAGCGTCAGCGGGATGGATAGCTAGGATTGGCATTCTTGACAGGCCATCAGCGTTCTGATGTTGGGCCCCAGGACAGTGTATCATAGTGAAATCATACCCTTGTAGACGCAGAGCCCAACACGCTAGTTGACCTTCAGGTTCCTTTAGCTGTTGCAGCCATTTGAGGAAGGAGTAATATGTGATCACCGTGAAGTGGGTCCCATAAATTTAATGCCAAAACTGTTTCACCGCATGCAGCACCACCAAACATTCCTTCTCAGTGACACTGTAGTTCTTCTTGTGCTTATTGAGGATCCTTGACAAATAGACTACAGGTCAATCCACGCCTTCATTGTCAATTTGGGCAAGGATGGCACCCACAGCTACTCCACTAGCATCAGTATACAAGATTAACTCTTTATCATAATCAGGATAGACTAAGATAGGAGCCTCCTTGAGCTTGGCCTTCAGCGCTTTGAATGCTTGTTGTTGGTTGTCAGTCCATTCAAAGGGGACGTTGTAAAGCAGTTGGACAAGGGATTCACTCAGTTCAGCAAAGTCAGTTATGAACTGCTGGTAGTAGCCCATCATACCAAGGAACAATTGAACCTCTTGGAGATTTGTGGGAGGTAGCATCTTGTCAATGGCTTCCACCTTTTTATTCATAGGGCAGATTCCAGTTTGAGTGACCTCATGACCTAAGAATTCAAGACGTTCCTTAAAGAAGGAGCACTTGGAGGGTTTGAGTTTCAAGCCAGCTTTGCAAATCTTGATGAAGACAGCCTTGAGGTGTTCCAAGTGATCAGTAAAGGTAGCACTGAATATGGTGATATGATCAAGGTATACAAGGACACAAGAGATCTTTAGGTCTCGTAGGATGGAGTCCATAGCCCGTTGAAATGTGGCAGGGGCATTGCAGAGTCCCTGGGGCATTTGAGTGGGTTCAAAAAGGCCTTCTGAAGTGATAAGTGCAGCCTTTTCTTGATCTTCAGGAGATAAGTCAACTTGCCAGTATCCAGAGGCTAGATCCATGGCTGAGAAAAACTTGGAACCACCCAGCCATCTGAGAGCATTGTCAATTCTGGGCAATGGGTACAAGTCTTTCTTATTGAGAGAGTTTAGGCAGCAATAATCCATTACAATGCAATGTCTGCCATCCTTCTTCTTGAGAATCAGTAACAGGGAAGCCCAAGGACTTTGGGAAGGAGCTAATAAACCAGTGTCCAGAAGTTGCTTGAGTTCTTTAGACACCTGAGCATCCTCCACCCTACTACAGCAGTATGGTTTGGCACAAAAAGGGGGCACATCCCCAGTATCAATCTGATGGATAACTCCTTTATCTAGGCCATAGTCCATAGGTCCAGAGGCAAAGATGTCGCTGAACTGATTGAGCAGGTCCACATGTCTTTTTTTTGAACAGGAGACAGTTGGGGGAAATCAGCAGCAGTGAACAAGGAGAAAAATTGAGGATCTTCCTCAGGTAGATTAAAACCACTGAAAGTTCCAAAGGGGTAGAGGGAGGCCACTTGTTCTGCTCCCATTATACAACCATGTCCCACAACCTGACCTCAGGTCACCTGCATGGGAAGGGCCGTCAGGTTGGCAAGCAATAACTGTACGGGCTCTTTGTGGGTTTGATCTAAAATCCCAGGACACAGGAAGGGCTCTGTACAGCTTAAGGATTCAGGTGAGTAAAGTTCCAAGAATGATGTTTCAGGTAGCTTATAAGAAATCTGGGAATCAATTGCCACTTGAGAGCCCGGGGGGATGGTGATAGCCGCTGGTGCTAGCAGAGGTACCCCTTCTTCTGCAGGGCAGGAAGGAGGAGGGGTACACACGTTGGAGGAGTGGGTTCTATACTTGAGAGAGAAGATACCTGTAGGGTACTCAAGCACACAAGTTTTAAGACGTTTTCCTGGGAGGCGCGGAGGTTCCTCAAAAATCAAAGGAACCCCATATCCCAAGAGCAAAAGGTATCCATCTTGTAAGTTTACAATCCCATTATATTCTCGGAGGAATTGAGTACCAACCAAGAGGTCATAGCTTTTGTTCTTGAGGACCACAGCAGGGGAAGCAATAAGGAGTTTCCCAAACCTCATGGGTAGAGCAGAGTAGGCACCAATGGCCTGTGTTTGTGCCATGCCAGCTGTTCCATACAACTGCGTGTAGTTGAGGTCGGGGGCCAACTTAAGTTTCTTCATTAGTTTTGAAGATACCACGTTGACTGGAGAACCTGTGTCCAAGATGGCTTTGATCTTAACCTTTTGGATTGACACTTCCAAGCGGGTTGTATCTTTCCCAAAGGGGGGAAAGATTGCCAACACATCTTGCACAGCCTCTAGCTCAATTTCCCATTTAGCTAGCATGCACTGTAACACAGGAATCTCCTTATATAGTCTGTAGCAGGAGAGATACAGTCACATTTTGAAAGAGAGCTTCAGCTAGCTCAGCAGCTTCCTTGGAAGAGTCAACTAAGACAGGAGGTTGGTGGGCTTGAGCTAGGTAAGGGCAAGCCACCATGGACTTTGGCTTCACTTGCAGGTACTTGGGAAGTGATGGTAGTCTTCCCAGAGTGAAGCTTGTATGGGACAGAGATAGTTTCTGGAACAGCCAATACAGAATAGCCATAACTATCAGAATCTTCACTATCAGAATCTTCAGGCTCTGAATCACTGGAGAGATTGTGAAACAGATGAAGGATAGTTGGTCCAGAGGAAGAGTGATCTTCCTCATCAGACGGAGGTTTAGGGGGAGACAGGGGAGATTGGTCAGCAGAGAGCGTCTCCGTCTCTAAGCTGACCTCTCTTTTCCTGCCTGTTCCTTGGGGTCACAACCTTCCACTTGAGGATTAATGCAAGTGTGTGAGTGGTGCCTGATCTGGCCACAGTTATGGCAACCTTGCCTCTTAGCCTTTTTACCAGCACCCAGGGTCATTATGTGCGGCATACAAGAGGTAGTCCCAGCATTGCTGGCTTTGTTTTCACGTACCACCGTATCTCCATGTGTCAAATGCATGTCTTGTAGGAGCGTCTTAATACTCTTCATGGACGTGAGCAAAGCCTTGTGTGCCTTAAAGTGTAGGCATAGAAGCTGGTTCACCTTCAAAGCATTTGAACAAGCCGTGTAGGCTTCCTGGGGAGTTAACTGTTGACTGGTGATTAACTGCTGGCCTTCAATGTAGAAACAATCTGCAAACTCAGCCAGGGTTTCCTTGGGCTTGAAAGTGATGTGCATAAATGCATCCTTCTTGACCTCCAAGCTGAGATCTCCTCCAAACTCCTCAATAAGGAGGTGCTTCATGTCCTCCCAAGTGACAATGGAGGGGAGCTCGGGGACCACAACTTCCTGGCAGGTGGGATGGAGAAAGGTGAGGATGTGTTTCTTCTTGAGCTTGTTGGTAGCCCTACACATTGCAGTTTCATAAATGGTTAGGAAGGCGGCAATGGTAGAGGTTTTTGGATTGAATATCTGTTTGAAGGTCAGTTTGTAGTTTGGGTTGACAGACGAGGACATGGACTGACTGTTTTTACCAGGGTTGAGGACGTTAATATGAGGGTTGCCTTCAAACTCAGATTCAGCAGCAGGTTGTCTAGCCCAGAGGAGTCGAAGGCTTTCCTCTAGAGTGTCCAAGGTAGAGCTGTTCTGTCCACTAATATCCCTAGCAGTGGTGGCAGCAGTCCCAAATTTGTCAATCTTGATTTGTTGTACCGCCAAGGTGCCAGCAATCCCATTGACACGAGTAGCCAGAGAAGTGGCCTGAGCAACCAATGGGGCAACTTGTCCATTTAGGGTCTTGGTAAAGCAGAAGAGGTTTTGGACCTCTCTTAACGACGCGTCTTGCCTATCAGCTACATCATTTGTCACTTTGGCAAGTTAATCTAGTGCACACGCACAGTTGACCTGGGGTTGACCTTCCAGACTGGGGCAACAACCATGATTGTCATGAGCGGGAGTATTAATGAATTCACCTTCCTCTTCATCTTCAGATTCAAATGAAAAATCCTCAGAGTTAGAGAGGCCTGTCTTAAGTACTTGATTTCACCTTGTAAGGTAGCCACCTGATCAGTGAGGGAGGCAATACAAGGATCAGGTATTGGATTGACTGGAGGGGGGTTCTGCACAGAAGCTTGATGTCAAGTGGTAGCCTTGAGTTTGGCAATGGCCTCCCATACCTTGGTTTCAAAATCAGATAGGGTCTCATTAGGAGGAGCAGGAGGAGTCACCTCAATAGATGCTATCCTGTCATCCACATAATTTTGCACCTGGTATATAGTGTTGCCTATTGCAGCCTTATCCAGCCCATATTGATGCTGCAGATGACGGCCCCAAGTATTGACATGAGCTCCTATCAATTCAAGTTGCAAGTTGACATGCTCTCTGAATTGATTAAGCTCACTAACCAGAGTCTCAAAGTCTTGATGATGGCTTAGCAGAAAGGCCTCAATTTGCTCACGCCATGCTGCCTGATGTTCATCCAATTTGCATAGTTGATCCTTTATGTATCCAGGGAGCAAGGAATGAAGGGAGTTTAGGGAGGCGTTTAAGTATTTCTGTGACACTAGTGAGTTTTGCTGGTTGTCAGAAATACAAGCAAAGAGACTGTTTGACCATTCTTGATAGGCCATATTTTGAGCATGGTTATTTGAGCCAGAAGAGGCTACAGCATCTAATAGTTGATTCTGGGATCCTACAGCAAGTTGGTGGTGTACTAGGGAAGGTTAGATGAACTAGTTGACCAACACGCCAATAGTATCCATGTATTCCATCAACGCGGGAGGGAGACCAAAGTCCAAAAGGAAGGAGTACAGGTCTTCAGAAGCGTACCCAGGATGGAGGCCAGGGATAGAGTGCATTGCCATTGTGCCAGAATGAAGAAGGGAGCGGGAGGCAGCACAAGCTTGCTTGTAGTTGAGAGAGAAAGCGGGAAGGGGGCCCACACAGGCCCGGGAGACAGAACTAATACCATAGGATTTGAGGGGGCATCAGTGATGTCTTCTTCTAGAGGGGGACTAGAAACTTTAGGTTGATTGGGTAATTCAGAAACAAAGGGAAAAGGACCAGAGAATGCGCGTGGGAACAGGGTAACCAAGGGGCTTGCAGCCCCTGTAGTAAGCACCATTTTGTTGTGTTTGGCTCCAGGGGACGACATCCTGGAGGACACAGCGGGAAATCTTTATAACAAAAGATTTGAGGTTTGAAGCTAGCCTTGGGTTTGCCTTCAGGGCAAAATTAAGGGCATGTACCTTAATTTCCTAGAAAACAAGATGTAAAAGTCCTTTTGGCAGAAAGGACAGGAAAAAGCTTGAAGATTATTAAAGCCAACGCAAATGTGGATAAACTTGTCTTTATTAGGAGTAATGATTCTACTTTAAATAGCAGACAAGGGACGGTGATCACTCATTAGGAAGACAGAGTGGCTGAGGGGGTCATGTTGGGATGAGTTCATACCAGGATCAATCACAGACAGGTACAATAATCCGGAATGGGTGGATATTGAACCAGATCCATTTGCAGAAGGCAAGGAATTTCCCAAAATTGAAGGCAAAAACATTCAAATCTTTGCAACTATCAATATTTGAAGGCCATATCAAATAGCATTAATTGCGCAATTTACAACAGGGGCCCAAGATTGAGGAGGTAAAAGCCTCACAACTGTATAGAATAGCAAAATGGGATTTCCCTACCATGCAGTGTTTGCTCAGAAAGTAGGCAAAGAGGATGGCTGGCAAGAACATTTCCCAAATGATGGCATCAGAAAGGGTGAGTTCATGTATGATGGAAACAAGGTTGTAATTGGCTTGTTTTAAAGCTCTATTGGTTGAGGGATTATATGGGACTGAGAAAGATTAATGGATTTAGTTTGCCTTTAATATAAAATTAGTTAGCCTGGAATTGAAGTCAGCGCCAATATCTGATAGCTGCACTTGGGGAACCATATCAATAGAAGATGTTCTGGAACATAAAGTTGGCAGCTGTCTTTGAAGTTGTATCCTTAATGGACCAAGATTCCATCTGTTTGCTAAGCTGGTCTACTGCAATCATGATGTACCAACAAACAGATACATTAGTTTTAAAATCTATGGCAACAACCAAAAATACCTCAGATTTAAACAAAATGATTTCAGATTTAACAAAATCCAAGTTGCGCGAGATTCAGGATTTAATTAATTTATAAAATTTCAGTTAATAAATGGACTGTCAAAAAAAACAAAATTTCACTAGCCCATTATACAAAATTATATCAAACATCAAGTGGTGTAGTTCAAACCACAAACAAAATGAACTGACGCAACAAGTGAAATGGATGGATGCTGTTCCAGAGTATATTATAATCCAATCAGGATTCATATGAGGCACCAACAGAAGAACTAAAATGAAACAAAACTTGAGCAATCTAGAAGCAAGATTACACAAGCACAAAACAAAATGAACTCACACAAGATTTGTAGTATGAGCAGCCTAAAATAGAAATATAACAGTTTAACAGCCAATCAACAGCTATCCAATTTAGGAACAGAGGCATTTTATTCATTTTCATGGCTCCATATTTGTATGAAAAGGGTTTGAGAACCTTCCAAATATGGACTCAAGATTACAATAAAAATAAAGTCAAAAAATTTTAAACTTCTACTTTTAGTGATTTTATCCTAGGTGTTTTTTAAATTGATTTTTATTAGCAATATTTTTGATAGCACCAGCAACCAAGCCAGCTTCAACAGATGCAAGGCTCAGAATGTGGAGGCGCCCGTTTACACCCAAGCCTTTGAAGCAGGTAACAAGGAAGCTGACCTGTACCTGACCCCCAACCCCTATGGCTTTGACTTGCTCAACAGTCACTTAGTGTCTAGCTCTGCCCCTGCTCCTGTACCCACCCCCGCACAAGCTGCCCACCAACCAACCAATCAGGATAGCAACCTTGATTTGGAACAACTTCTTGCCATCAGCCAACCTGCCCCCTACAGCCAATCAGGCTTCAGCTCCCCCAGCCCAGCACCCCAAGCGACAAATCATCACTGCCCAAATTCTTCAGAAAATTGTGGCACTGAATCTACAGGGTCTGTCTTGGGAACAGATTGCTGCCCAGTTGCAATTTACCCAAGCTACTGTCATGCGGGAATTCAACAACCTGATGAACAGGGGGAATCTGATTGTGACAGCCAAGAAGCCCAAGAAGGCCCCTGAGTCACAAATATCTGAGGCATACCCAATCATGCTTGACCTCCTCCAGCGGGATCCCAAGCTTCCCTTGACCCAGGTCTGGAAGCAGCTTGCACACCATAGCATATGGGTTTCCAAGCCCACGGTGGAGCTCTGGATGCACAGAAAGGTGGCTTCAATCAGGGTTCTTACCAATTTTGCTGGCAACCAATGGGATGGCGCTGAGGATTCCCTGTATGACACCGCCATCAAATCAACCCTGGTCTGATGCCTGACTAGTCTAACTGATGATGTCATGTTTCTCCTATTACAAGCTATAAATTGCTTTTGATGATTTCAACAAGCAAGGAAAAGCCACTGCCAAGAATAGAAGGAAAAAGGTCAAGAAGGGGACGTTCATTGGTGCATTTCTGGCTGTTTCAGCCAAGGGTTTTGTCTACTATCAGAAAAACCCAGATTTTATCAATGGCTACTAATACAACCACATCCTTAATGTATTACTTGACTCCTGGGATGGCTCAAATTCCAAGTACTGGGGTTTCTTGAGCCACCAGATAGAGGGTAGCTCCACTGCCCTTGAGGCCATCCAGGGACGCTGGCACCAGGCCTCAGTCTACTCCGCGGGCCATACAGACGTCCATCTGGCTGATGTTGTCTTCTTCAACATGGGATCCACATTACAGGAGCGCCGCCCTCAGGCTTTCAACGACCTCTATCTTGGGGTCCTTGACCACAATTTTCTCTTTGGCCACCAGATGGTGGCTGACTTGTTTGTGCAAATGGTTTTCCATGTGAACATGGGCAACCAATCACGTAAGGATAAGCGCCTTCCACCTCGGGCCACTGCCACTTACCAGCCCATCCAGCCAATGACCAATGAGGAATACGATGAGTGTTATATGGTAGCCATCACACAAAATCCTCTTGCCTCCACCAACACCCCTAACCCGCAAGCCCAACCCATCCAATCCCAGACCCCCCAGACCAGCACCGCCTCTACGTCTTCCTTCCTGCGTTATTCTGCCTCCTAGGAATCTCTCTCCCCTGCCCCAATAAACCCCTGTCACCAAACATTTTCTATTTATATTATCTTTTTTTGAATTTCAATTGTTCATGTTCTCTTTGTTTATAGTTGGTTTTATTCTTCATGTTCAGCTTATTTCTATAAAATCATATATTTACTATGTTTTGTATCTAGATCCAGAACACAGTTATTTTTAGCACTTAAATGTAGCCCCTTGTGAAAATATTAACAACAATTTGGTGATCAGCTAAATTTGAATTAGAAAATTATAGTGTTAAATGTTTTTAGATAAAGTTGTTACTGATCCAAATTCAAAACCTTAATGATAAACTTTAAGCCAATCAGGAGCCAAGTGATAAAGTGATTATTGTGACATAAAGGGTCATTCAATAATTCTTTGGTGCATGTGCGCTAATTAATATGATTGGCTGGATGTTTTGCCATTGTATGCCATTGCCACTGTGGAGAGTTGTTGATGGACTAGTGCTAACCCAGTAGCTGATTGGGCACTAGTCTATCAACAACTTGCCACAGCGGCAATGGCATACAATGGCAAAACATCCAGCCAATCATATTAATTAGCGCACATGCACCAAAGAATTATTGAATGACCCTTTATGTCACAATAATCACTTTATCACTTGGCTCCTGATTGGCTTAAAGTTTATCATTAAGGTTTTGAATTTGGATCAGTAACAACTTTATCTAAAAACAGTTAACACTATAATTTTCTAATTTAAATTTAGCTGAACACCAAATTGTTGTTAATTTTTTCACAAGGGGCTATGCCAAGCGCCAAAAATAATATGGTAATCAAGGAAACAATGTCAACACAAAGCAAACAACATATATTGAGATGAGCGTAAAACATATACAAAATGGGTAAAAAGATTGGATAATGTAGTAGATGGGAAAACAAAAAGGAATAAACAAAGGAGCAGCAGTATCAAAATAATACAGAATTTATTGGAGCAAAAACTATAAAAACATATGAAAAGGTTAGTAAAAAAATCAAATGAGAGAACTTGAAAAACTACTCAAAGACCTTGACTTGGCAATTGCCAAAATCAAGGACATTGACCGCAAGGTCAAAGCCAAAGTTAAGTCTGCCGTCCTCACTGGGGACAAAATTGACAAGGTGTCCGCAAAGGCACTAATGTCAAAAATTCCAGACACCCCAGAGAAGACCATTGAGCGTCTTCTCAACATCCAGAAGACAGTAGTTGAGGGCCTTCAGTTCAAGGCATACAATCTTTCTGTGCCGTCTGTTTGGGTTGACGGCCCGGAGATGTATGAACATCCCAAACCTGCCAAGCGTGCCAGGGCAGAGGATACTAAATTGCCAGCACAATTGATTGCGCCAAGAATGGCCAAGCCGGCCAAGGCTGCGGGCAAGGAAGAAACACAAGAAGGTAGCCTAAAAAACAAAATTAATAAATTATCAAAAAATTTAACTTTTTTCTTAGAAAATGTAGACGGCAAACTACACCAAGTCCTGGTCCCCTTTGTCCCAGCCACCTTTTATGCAAATTATGCCACTCATGTGGCTAAGCAATTGTATCTAACCCCTCCTGTTGTGAAGGAGCTGGAGGACTGTATCCACATGTACTTTCCTATGTCCAGGGAGGCATTGGCTGGGCTTACTCATGGAGAGGGGGCATCCGAGTGGGCAGTTACTGCCTACAAGGATGGCCAAATGGTCTGCCTGGACCCAGTTAACCTCAGTGGAGTTTACTGTGTAAACTCCATTGAGCTTATTTGGGATGTCCTGGTGATGCTCCCATTCAAGAATGTACCGGAGATGGGCCGGGCTCATGCGGCTGCTTGCTTCTACTTCGCATTGAAGCACACCCTGTCTTACTTATTGGAGAACTTTGGGCACGCGGTGGGCAAATTGGCTGTTGTAGACGCAACAGCTTTCAAGAAGACAAAAATCCTCCTTGCCAACTTTGGGTTGGCCTGGAGTGCCAACAAGACGGGGCTCCCTGCAGCCATGGAGCTGACCTTTGCAAAGACCAGGCACAACAAGAAGATCAGTGTGGTCTATAATAAATTGTGTGAGTTCACAGAAGCCTTTGCTGGGCAAAGGCTTCATCTGGTTGTTTACCTGGGGTTCCTATTCTACTTTGGGATGGGCACATCTGTAGAGGACCTGGACAGGGTCCTTCTGGGTATTGACAAGGCCCGGCTTGCACTCAATGGGAAGAAGGTCCCCCCTGGATATGACTCAGTGGACCATGTAATCCAAGACGCCCTGGTCCTGACAGGGATTTATAGGTTTGCAGCCCTGCCCAAAAAGCTGCTCCTCAGTTTGCATCTTATCCTACTCCCCTTCATCAGCAGGAGGGAGTTTTTTGATAAGGGTGTATCCACCGTCCACGGTGTGGCGGTGGAGGTTGTGCGCCACCTCCATCGCGGGGTGGGTACATATCAAAGAACCCACTACAGGCACACACAATAAAAATATGATTCCAATAAATTTTATTACAATTTATATTATTTTTATTATAATAAATTTATAATTTTTATTTCAGCAAACCAGTTTTTCAAAATATATTGCAGAAACAGTTTTTGTAAAAGCATAAAATTATACGTTAATAAAATAAATTCTAACTTGTACATTTTACGTTTAATTTTTTTAAAACTATTTTT
Organism: Entomophthora muscae; assembly: GCA_014839935.2. NCBI lineage: Eukaryota > Fungi > Entomophthoromycota > Entomophthoromycetes > Entomophthorales > Entomophthoraceae > Entomophthora > Entomophthora muscae. The sequence goes on from QTSX02002251.1 coordinate 27,855, forward strand.
ATATTTATTTGACAAAAGTGACTTAAATATTTTTGCGTAATCCAGTATTGAGCGTTTGGGATTACCTCAGATGGCATAATAAAATAATATATAATAAAATAAATAAATTACTTACATCTATTGATGGATCTTCTGAATGTGATTGCAGGCGTGGAAACATCTAAATATAAAATGATAATTAATAAATCTTGAATAGTAAATAAGAGAATATAAAAAAATTGGACACACTAAGCCTTTAATTGATTGGCTGTTTGGCTAGGCACGCGGGGATAAACAAATCAGCGTGGCCATAGAATTTGGCCACAGTCTCAGCTGGGAGGGTGTGGATCCCGGCCTGCAGCAAATTAAAGAGGTCCTCAGTCCCAGTTGGGGTTCCTTGCTTGACAACTCACTTGAGCCACCCAAAGACTTTCTTGATGGGATTTAGGAAGGGCAAATAGGCTGGGAGGAAGAGAAGGCGTAAATTTGCCGTGGCCAATTGCTGGGGACCCACAGCAATGCTGGTGTCAATTGATGGAACTTCTTCAAGAATTTCAGCCACTTTGTGGAGACCAATGTTGTCCAACACAATGACATTGGTGAAGCCAGGACTCGTGCACCTTAGGTGCTCCTGGACCAATCAGAAAAATAATAGAAAGGTCCTGCTGTGATGTAAACCCAATATAATTTGGTAGAGCTCAACCCCCTTTGGACCAAGGAGAGCCACCATTGAGTAGGCTGTGGCACGGACTGCAGCACGCCAAGCCATCCCGTCATTGGAGCCTTTGGGGACATAGCCATATCCATTGTGCATTGACAAGGCAAATGTCAATTTGTCAATCTAATAGAATTTGACCATTCCTGTTTTGAATAACAGCATTCACCATGCTTTGATTTTGCCTTTGGTGGGCCATTTTGAAGACAAATCTCTTGCTTTTTCTTTTGACTCTCGAAATGAACTGGCTTCTGCTTCAGGAAATATGATTGTTTGGTTTCCTGACTCTCCGCAACTCACTTTCCCCACTCATGCTTGTGGCGAGTGATCCTACCGTCCTGGTAGTATTTTGTGGTATTCCTAACCAATATATAATCCATTTCCTAATTTACCAATAAAATTAAGTTCTATTCACATTTTTGTCTTTGTGTCTTCTGTACTTCCGCGCCTCTCTCTAGCCACGCCTAGCAGAGATTATTCATCCAGGGCCGCAAGGTAAACACAATTGCCTTCCCTGTCATCTAACCGAGACTTAGTACAAATCCAATCCTAAGGTTAGGATTTCCCGTTGTGTGTCTGTGCTGTGCCTCAGAACACGACAGTCCCTTTGGCTTTGAGGGCAGTGTACGCCTCTGCGTAGTTTTTCTGGACGTCAATGTTGGCTGGGCTGTTTCTGTTGTAGGGGGATACCCCAGCTTTTTACAAGAAAATTACATTCCCTTCACTAGATGGTAGTAAAAGGAAATCAAGCCCTCAATCCCAAAAGTAGATTTAACCATTTCCTGTATATTTGCCAGTTTAAGATGGCAATCCCGGGTGATCCACTGGCAGATTACCCATTTGTGCTCCTTAATGAGCATGGTAGAAATACGCAAGGATTTCTCCGCGGCAAGGACACGACCAGTATTGATGAATTTTTGGAAGGTCTTGCTGGTGTACTTTGAATCCACTCCAACAAGGGCCGTGGCCGCCTTGTAATCACCCAATTCCTGCATTAGCTTAAGCAGGATGATGCGTTTGATGTTGGGGATGCGCTTCTGGGCGGGCTTTTTAGCAGTGGGGATTGACTTGTTGGCATTGGGCACAACACAGGGCATAGGTACCTCGGTATAGAAGGCTTCAACCTTTTTTAACACCAGCTGTCCCTCATCAGTTTGATAGAACTGGGGCTCCTTGTCATTCTCCTGATTGCCATCACTGACGTAGGGCTTGTAGCTAGTATCAAGTACAGGCTTCACCTTCTCCAGCATGGCTGACGGGACCGACTCTTGCCGGTACACAACGTCAAACACATATGAAGTAAGTTCTACCTCCTTGTTTCTAACTTTCTTTGTAGTGGTGACCTTGGTTGGCTTCCAGGTCAGCTTTGGGACACAAGGGTTTATGCTCCGCACCCTAGCAGCTTGTGCTCCTTGAACCAGCTGTGTCAGTGCAGTGTCACTATGGAACTCTCCTCTCCCGTCTCCTCTTTGAGTAGGCACTTGGGTTGCACTAACTCTATTCTTTGACCCGCGAGCGACGGCAACTGCGGCGCACAACGGGTGTATTGGTACTCTGTTGTTGTGTTCCTTTTATTTTAAAATTTAATAAACTATTAAATAAATTTCAATTAAGTTACTCCCAAATTTATTTTTTGCTTTTATCTGAATATGGATATTTAATTAGAGTTTTTCTCACCCAATATCCCAATTATAGATTTTTTATTTCTTAATTAGTTGTTTTTGGTTTTATAACGTCCATTTTAGAATACTCAAAAAAATCCACCCATTTTCCTAGATTTTACTGCCAAATTCAAACACCCAACACAATATTTTTAAAATTTATGTTTCAGATCTCGTGTCTTATTTTAGATACCTTGGTATCATTCATGATTACAATCCATTGCACACATTGTGTGAGTGATTTTGTTTATGTAGTGAGTTGCTATTGTGTTTTGTTTTTGGTTTGCATTTTGACACACCTTGCTTGGGTGTATTTTGTCACTGATTTACATAGTAAACATATGTACACCAAAAGCCAACTCACACCATTTTGTTTGTGAATCAATATATTTTGGATTGTATTTTGAATAGTTTCGCTTTGTGTGTGAGCCTTTGTTGCTGTGTTGACTCATTTTGCCCATTAACGCCAATAAACCCTGTTAACAGAGTGTATATTTTAACCTGAGAGATGGATTTTGTTTAAATCTGAGGTATTTTCGGTTGTTGCCATAGCTCTTAAAATTACTGTAAGATCAGGAAAGGTGACTGACAGCATTTTCAGGACTGAGAATTTAACTCTCAACCAATAAGTTCTATATGTTGATATTTATGTCAAGAATTTGGTCTTAATTATTATTTCTCCTATACTGTCTTTGGTTTCACATATTTCTGCAAATACTGAACCATTTCAGCTCAAACAGGTATCAGCCAAAAGCCATCAGTTCCAGATTTCAGAATATTACTCCTGACAATATATTTCTGGTTCAAACTTATGATTTAAGCTCGGTTAAACATAATTTCCTTGCCACCTCCTTTTCATAGAATTGGGTATAAAACCCTCACAGTTCTATTATTCCAAGTAATTCAATCTCCTCCTGTTTAGGCTCATCAATAAAACTACTGTCTCAATCCTAGTGGTATCTCTTGTATCCATGGGAAATATTAACTTGTTGGTGATAGTTAGGCTCGGCATTTGATCCATGCAGCTGCTGTTGAAAAGGTCTGAAGTCTTACACTTGCTGTGTAGTTTGGTTCAAGGTTCCTCTAGCGCTGAGAAAATTGAACTTCTCAATGGGGATGGTTTATCCTGTGGGGATGGTTTGTCCTCTTTTGGTGGTTCTCCAGCTGGTAGGTAGTACCATTCCTAATGTCTTTCTCTTTGGAGGAATTTTCTCTTGAGTAAATTAGGTATGGTTAACCTATCTCTGCTACCACTGTCAAGTATATGCTTCTGGGAAGTTAAAATGCAAAATATGGGGAAATTAAAGAAGAGAATGATGTCTTTATTTGATAATGAAGAAGAGTGTTATATAGTGAATAGTTAAGCCACATATTGTCCATGTAGATCATGGCAGCTATGAGGCTTTGGAAGATTGGGATTTCGTTGGAGTTTGAATGTTTGACTTGTGTGATATACGTCTTAGGGCCACCTTGCCCATCAATCAAGATATTTCTTGGGCAAATTCTTTCCTGGGAGGGAGCAGTCGAAGATTTTATGAAACTGGCTTGGTTTATTTGCACTCTGGTTTCAGTGGTTTACCTTGCAGAAGACAAAATTTTCTGTCAAGGCAGGGGTGAGGTAAGTGGTTCATTTTGATTTGCCCCAGCCCTTTAGGGATAAAGTTTCCTTTTAATTGCAATAAATTAAATAATAATAAAATAAAATCATTGCTAAAAATATTTTGGCTCGGAAAGAGCAGATTTATGATCACAATAATTTTATGCAGGCACTCGGCAAGCTAAGCTTACTGTCAGCAAACCCCAGCCAAGCCTAGTTCCGCTGGAACTGTTGTCGTTTGATTATCGAAACAAATGGTTTCATAATTAAAGTCATTTAAGAGAAATTTAGAACTACATTTTAAAAAATACAATATATTTTGGTTTGCAGGCACAGAATTAGTTATACACGGAACAATTGGTATGGCAGGCCATGTATAGCTTTAGAGACGAGATCTCCTCGCGAAGGAGGAGGATCTCTTGGGTAAGCTGCACATTTGTTTGGTGGAGCTGTGAAGTCCTCGACTGCTGCTGAGCGACCCACTCCTTCTTCCTTTGACGGCACTTTGCAGCCGAGATGCGGTTGCGGATCAGCATATTGGCGCGCTGGGTGCCAGACTCTTCTAGAGAGGTTGCGGGCTTGCATGCAACTACTCGGGATGCCTGTGTCATGTCGTCAGTAAAGCTGGATAGGGTGGGCTCCGCAAGGTAGCAATCGAATTGAGGGTAGCTTTGGTACGAGAACATGGATGCTTGAAATCGAGGCCTCTTGCTTTTTATATGACCGATATTCAGTAAACCAATCTGAACCCCTGCATTAAGGGGCTCGGCTCTTAAGCCATCCAAACGCAAGGCTTGTCGTACCTTCTTCTCGATATGATTGGCCCACGATGTCTCTAAATTTAGAACAGGTTCACCCTCAAACGCAGTGCCAAACCTTGCCCCCAACACAGCGAGGTTTGGTTAGCAAGCTTCAGCGGCCAAGAGAACAAAGCTAACGTCATCTTGAAAGTTGTTAGTCTTCCCTTTGCAAACTATACTTATCAACTAGATACTGTGGCTGATAGCTCGGGAATTGCCCAACTGAAACCAGATCTTTATACCACGTCGCTTCAATTTTAATTCCATACCCCTCAATAATCTACTTTTATCTATCATAGCAGATTATATTTGAACACCTCCATAAGCCTAAATAGCAGACTGGGTTTAAGCCCTTTGTACAAGACAATTTCCACTTGATTGTCTCAAAATCCAATTCCTGGATTGTAGGAGCTTATAAAATCCTAAAACAAACCTAATTTTTTAGCTGCCCAGCTCATTCCATAGATGCCCTCTATCGTTTATATAAATATCCTATCTAAAATTACTATCGGTCGCCACCCCAAAACCAACATGTCTCACTTACGCTTCTTGTTCAGAGTTTCGCAACGGAATTTATATTCCCCATTGTCAAGGAACTGTGTTGCTAGCTCGGCTGCTTGACCTTATCAATCTACATTATTGCAAGCTCACCCTGAGGTATATTAGCCAGACGGTCTGCTTGGCTAAACTAAAGACATATCCAACTTACACTCGACATCTGCTTTGAAAATTAATGGCATGGATCAGGGTGAGATAGCAGAAAGGAGTATCCACTGGATCTATCACGCACATTCAATTGCTCCGCTCGGCACGCGGATAAACCTCTTGCCAAGATGCAAGCCAAAGAAAGCAGTACCATCCAATCTGGATCAGAAACAAGCCCCTTTAAGGATGTAGCTGTGGCTTTAGGTTGTTCCAAATACCACTCTGGCTATCTACTCACCTCAGGGCTTTGTTTATCAACTATTTAAATGTTTGCTTACACGGATAAACCCATTATCGATATGTTTCGGGCTTTTTGTTGATATTCTTCCAATAAGTATAGTTTGCACACTTTTCAGAGATTGAAGAATCAAGGGCAAAAGTGCCAAAGCGAAATATACAACCCACCAAAAGGGCACATGATACAAGCATTAAAAGTGTTAACTTGATTTTCAACTGTAAACGCTATACAATTTCGCTTGCTCCAAATAAGAACTAAAAATTGAAATGCATTCAAAGCCTGGTCAGACTAGGGCTGCTTCGGCCAAGCCCCAGGCAGCCGGGGCCAGTTTTTGACTCTGTATCCTTCACTTTAAAATGTTTAAATATTAAGTAAATCCGTCTTGGCTGGAGCGGCAAAAGAGCCGAAACCTGTCCGGGGTCAAGCCGAAGCATCCCTAAGTCAGACCACACATACCTGGCTACAATTAAGAATGTATGCTTTTTAGCGAACTGCCCGAATCAAGGGATCTATCGATATTTAATTTTTAATTTACAAGTTTCCCATTTTCTCCACATCGCCTATAAACTCTAAACCAAAGCCCATTTTTGGAGCCAGTGTAATTGAAACCATGTCATTACATCAATCCCGCCTCACCCTAGATTTTATATCCTCTCCATCAGACGGGACATTAGATATTCAGTCAATTCATTTTCCTACGACGAATTTTCAGCCAGTTTTGATCCAACCATAGTTTTCTGCATATGTAACTTTTTTAGATCTATAGTAATAAAAAGTTTGAACCCCCGCTCTTAATTGATAAAAGTCTTAATCAACATTTTTAATTATTTTAATTTATTTTTTGCATTTAACAGGCTTAATTTTAAAATATTCTCTTTTAAAAGCTGATCTAATCAATTTTTTCTAGCAAGCCAACAAAATAAAAATTAATATATATAAGAGCGAGTAAGTCTGTAATGTCAGCTCAAAAGTACTCAATCAGTAAGGGATCAATTGGATTGCTTCTTCCATATTATTTAAAGCCGGTAGCCAAGCCAAAGCTTGATTTGGCTCATGCCTACATACAATCCCAATATGCATCTTTGAAAGCATGTAGGTTGATTCGATAGTGTGGTCTAATTTATGTCAAAATAAGATAATAGGCCACCTGGACACTAATAAATTCATAATTAAATGCTTTATTTTTATATCGTGGTTCAACTATTACAAAGTGGCTTATCTGCGTAGCTGATCCAACTTAAGAACGTGTGGATTGAAATTAAAAGGGAGCACCAGACTGTTCAAGATACTTTGATATGATTGGATGGTTAAACTCTTTGCTAAGGATTGAATTGACTGAAGAAACGAGAGCTTGGTCAAATTAAAGCGATACAGTTCAAATTGAATACATAAATGTTGGTATGAGTAGGGCTGCTTCGGTCAAGCCCCGGGCAGCCGCGGCCAGTTTCTAGCTCTCAGTCGCTCCTACCAAAGATTTATTTAAAATTATTAAAATATATGGTAATTTCCGTCTTTTTTGTAGCTGCCCAGAGCCGAAAGCTGGCCGGGGCTGAGCCGAAGCATCCCTAGGTATGGGTTTAAGATGGCTGGCTTGTACATTTCAAATTCATTTATTTCCAAGTGAAATAATAGACTTCTCCACTTGGATGCAGATTGCTTCAGAGTTAACCTTGCTCACTATTGTAGCATCCTAATTAGCATGTCAGTAGAGTAAGCTTGAAATAATTATATCAAGACTCAATAAAATAACTTTCATAAAAATTAGAGTATCTAGATGAGTTTTCAGATAATTCCAATCAAACTAGTATGAGACACGATAGCTCTAGATGCTGAGATATCGAGTGAAGTGCTGGAGTTGAGCTCATTTTATAATCAAAGGCCCTGGCTCAATTTGATAAATATAAATCCATCCTTAATATATACTAAAAACCTAAAATAACATATCTCTGTGAATTCTAAGCCGATTCTAATGTACATTAGATTATTTTAAAGCTACAGATCAGCTCTATCTTTTGAAAGAATTTAGAAAATCAACTACAGTAGCTTTAAAAGCTATGGTGACAAGCGAAATGAACTCAGATTTAAACAAAATCATTTCAGATTTAAACAAAATCCAAGTCGCGCAAGATTCAGGATTCAAAAAATTTAAATATTGTCAGTTAATAAATGAAATGTCAAACCAAAAACAAAATTTCACTTGCCCATTATATGAAATTATATCAAACATCAAGTGGTGTAGTTCAACCCACAAATGAAATGAACTGACGCAACAAGTGAAATGGATGGATGCTATTCCGGAGTATATTATAATCCAATCAGGATTCATATGAGACACCAACAGAAGGACCAAAATGAAACGAAATCTGAGTAATCTAGAAGTGAGGTTACACAAACACGAAATGAAATGAACTCACACAAGATGTGTAGTATGAGCAGCCTAAAATAGAAAAAATAACAGTATAACAGCCAATCAACAGCTATCCAATTTAGGAACAGAGGCATTTTATCCATTTTCATGGCTCCAGATTTGTATGGAATGGTTTTGAGAACCTTCTGAATATGGACTTGAGATTGCAATAAAAATAATTCATTAAATTTTAAAATTTCTACTTTTAGTGATTTTATCCTAAACTTTTTACAATGGTTTTCAATAGCAACATCTTCAACCGCGTCAGCAGCCAAGCCAGCAGCAGTCAAGTCAGCTTCAATGGAGGCGAGGCTCAGAACGTGGAGGCACCCGTTTATACCCAAGCCTTTGAGGCGGGTAACGAGAAAGCTGACCTGTTACTGTTCCCCAACCCATATGGCTTTGACTTGTTTAAGAGTCACTTTGTGTCTAGTGCTGCCCCCGCTCCCACCCCCACCCCCGCACAAGCTGCCCATCAACTAATCAATCAGGATGGCAACCTCAATTTGGAACAACTTCCCGCCATTGCCCAACCTGCCCCTCCCTCAGCCAATCAGGCTTCAGCTCCTCCCGCCCAGCGCCCCAAGCGACGAATCATCACTGTCCAAATTCTTCAGAAAATTGTGGCACTCAACCTGCAGGGTCTGTCCTGAGATCAGATTGCTGACCAATTGCAATTTACCCGAGCTACTGTCATGCGGGAATTTAACAGCAAGATGAACAGGGGGAATTGGATCAGGCGGCCAAGAAGCCCAAGAAGGCCCCTGAGTCCCAGATAACTGAGGCATACCCAATAATGCTTGACCTCCTCCAGAAGGACCCCAAGCTTCCCTTCACCCAGGTCCGGAAGCAACTTGCTCACCATGGCATTTGGGTGTCTGAGCGCATGGTGCAGCTCTGGATGTACGGGAAGGTGGCTTCTGTACAGGTTCTTACCTATTTTGCCGGCGACCAATGGGATGGCGCTGAGGATTCCCCGTATGATCCCGCCATTGAATCCACCCTGGTCTGTTGCTTGACTAGTCTGTCAGATGATGTCATTTTCATCTCCTACTACAAGCTATTGTTAGCTTTTGATGACTTTGGTGAGCAAGAAAGAGCCACCACTCAGAAAAGAAGAAAGAAGGTCAAGAAGGGGACGTTTATTGGTGCATTTCTGGCTGTGTTGGCCAAGGGTTTTGTCTATTATTGGACAAACCCTGATTTCGTCAATGGGTACTCTTACGGCCACATTCTAGGTGGATTGCTCAACTCCTGGGATGGCTCGAATTCCAAATACTGGGTTTTCTTGAGCCACCAGATGAAGGGAAGCTCCACTGCCCTTGAGGCCATCCAGGGACGCGGGCACCAGGCCTCAGTCTACCCTGACGACCATGCCGATGTCCATCTGGGAGATGTGGTCTTCTTTAACATGGGGTCCACACTACGGGAGCACCGCCCTCAGGCTTTCAATTACCTCTATCTTGGAGTCCTAGATCACAATTTTCTCTTTGGTTGCCAAATGGTGGCTGACTTGTTCGCGCAAATGGTTTTCCATGTGAACATGGGCAACCAATCACGTAAGGATAAGCGCCTTCCACCTCGGGCAACTGCCACTTACCAGCCCATCCAGTCAATGGCTGATGAGAAGTACAATAAGCTGTATATGGCAGCCATCACGCAAAATCCTCATGCCTCCACCCCCACCACCAACACCCCTAACCCGCAAGCCCAACCCACCCAATCCCAGACCCCCCAGGCCAGCACTGCCTTTACGTCTTCCTTCCTGCGTTATTCTGCCTCCTATGCATCACTCCCCCCGCCTCAATAAACCCCCTGTCGCCAAACATTTTATATTTATATTATCTTTTTTTTTGAATTTCAATTGTTCATGTGCTCTTTGTTAATAGTTGGTTTTATTCTTTATGTTCAGCTTATTTCTATAAAATCATATATTTACTATGGTGTGTATCTAGATCCTTAACACAGTTATTTTTAGCACCAAAACACAGCCCCTTGTGAAAACATTAACAACAGTTTGGTGATCAGCTAAATTTGAATTAGAAAATTATAGTGTTAACTGTTTTTAGATAAAGTTGTTACTGATCTGAATCCAAAACCTTAATGATAAACTTTAAGCCAATCAGGAGCTGAGTGATAAAGTGATTGTTGTGACATAAAGGGTCATTCAATAATTCTTTGATGCATGTGCGCTAATTAATATGATTGGCTGGATGTTTTGCCATTGTACGCCATTGCCGCTGTGGCGAGTTGTTGATGGACTAGTGCCCAATCAGCCGCTGAGTTAACACTAGTCCATCAACAACTTGCCACAGCGGCAATGGCGTACAATGGCAAAACATCCAGCCAATCATATTAATTAGCGCACATGCATCAAAGAATTATTGAATGACCCTTTATGTCACAACAATCACTTTATCACTCAGCTCCTGATTGGCTTAAAGTTTATCATTAAGGTTTTGAATTCAGATCAGTAACAACTTTATCTAAAAACAGTTAACACTATAAATTTCTAATTCAAATTTAGCTGATCACCAAATTGTTGTTAATATTTTCACAAGGGGCTGTGTCAAGCGCCAAAAATAATATGGTAACCAGGGAAACAATGCCACACAAAGCAAACAACACATATTGAGATGTATGTAAAACATATTCAAAATGGGTAAAAAGATGGGATAATGTAGTAAATGGGAAAATAAAAAGGAATAAACAAAGAGGCAATCATATCAAATAATACAGAATTTATTGGGGCAAGAGCTATAAAAACATATGAAAAGGTTAGTAAAAAATCAATGAGCAAATTGGAAAAACTTCTAAGAGACCTTTTCTTGGCAATTGCCAAAATCAAAGAAATTGACCGCAAGGTCAAGGAAAAGGTGAAGTCTGCCGTCCTTGAAGGGGACAAAATCAAAAAGGTGTCCGCCAAGTCACTCATGACCAAAATACCGGACACACCTGAAAAGACAATAGAGCGCCTACTTAATATACAAAAAACAGTGGTTGAGGGGCTCCAGTTCAACTCCTTTGCACTCTCTGCGCTGTCTGTCTGGACAGATGACCCTGAGATGTACACACATCTCAAACCCGCCAAGAGGGCCCACAAGGAGGACACTGAGACACCTGCACAGCTGCTTGCGCCAAGGATGGCAAAGCCTGCCAAAGCCGCCGGCAAAGAAGAAACCCAAGAAGGTACCTAAGAAAATAAATTTTATAAAAATTCATAAATACTTCCCTTTTTTTAGAAGAAGTTGATGGCAAACTCTGCCAGGTCCTGGTTCCTTTTGTTCCCCCCACATTCTACTCAAATTTTGCCACTCACGTGGCAAAGCAGCTTTTCCTGTCCCCCCTGTCTTGCAGGAGCTCAAAGATAGGATACTCGGTGCATTCCCAATGTCCAGGAAGGCATTGGATGGGCTAACGTATGAAGAGGGGGCATCCAAGTGGGCAGTTACTGCCTACAAGGATGCTCAACTGGTCCGCCTGGACCCGGTTAACCTCAGTGAAGTTTACTGTGTAAACTCCATTGAGCTTGTTTGTGACGTCCTGGCAATGCTCCCATTCAAGAATATACTGGAGATGGGCCAGGCCCATGTGGTTGCTTGCTTCTGCTTCCCGGTGGAGCACACCCTGTCCTACTTGCTGGAGAACTTCAGGCGCGCGGTAGAAAAACTGGCTGTTGCGGATGCAACAGCTGTGAAGAAGACTAAAATCCTCCTGGCGGACAAGACGGGGGTCCCAGAAGCTATGGATCTTACCTTCGGCAAAACAAAACATGAGAAAAAAATAAGCACAGTATACAATAAATTATGCAAGTTTATGGAAGCCTTTGCTGGGCAAAGGCTTCACTTGGTGGTTTACCTGGGGTTCCTGTTTTACTTCGGAATGAGCGCCAGCGTGGAGGACCTGGAAGGAGTCCTTATGGGGATTGACAAGGCCCAACTTGCTCTTGACGGGAAAAAAGTCCCCCCAGGTTACAACTCAGTTGACCATGTTATCCAGGATGCCCAGGTCTTGGCAGGAATCTACGGGTTTGCGGCCCCGCCTGAGAAGCTGCTGCTTCACTCCCACCTCACCATCCTCCCTTTTACTAGCAGGCAAGAATATTTTAACCAGGGTGTATCCACCGTCCACAGTGTGGCGGTGGAGGTTGTGCGCCACCTCCATTGTGGGGTGGGTACATACCGCTGAACTCACTATAGGCAATCTTAATAAATTCTCTCTTCCAAATAATTACATTGCAATTTATAATATTTTAATTATAATAAATTTTTCTAATTCTTATTTTAGCAAACAAGATCTGCAGAATATATCCCAGAGAAGGTCTTAATAAAAGTATAATAATATATTTTAATAAAATCTACTTCTAATTTGGACACATTACATTAACTTTTTTTGATTATTATATTTATTTTCCAAATGTGATATTAATGTGTTTGCGTAATCCAGTATCAAGCATTTGGGATACCCTTAGATGACATAATAAAATAATATACAATAAAATAAATAAATTACTTACATCTATTGATGGATCTTCTGAATGTGATTGCAGGATTAGAAACATCTAAATATAAAATGGTTTTTAATAAATCTTGAATAGTAAATTAGAGAATATAAAAAAGTCAGACAAGCTAAGCCTTTAATTGATTGGCTGGTTTGCAAGGCACGCGGGGATAAACAAATCAGTGTGGCCATAGAATTTGGCCACGGTCTCAGCTGGGAGGGTATGGATCCCGGCCTGTAGCAAATCAAAAAGGTCCTCTGTCCCAGTTGGGGTTCCTCGCTTGACAACTTGCTTGAGCCACCCAAAGACTTCCTCAATTGGATTTAGGAAGGGCGAATAGGCGGGGAGGAAAAGAAGGCGCATATTTGCCGTGACCAATTGCTGGGGGCCCACTGCAATGCTTGTGTCAATTGATGGAAATTCTTCAAGAATATCTGCCACCTTGTGGAGACCAACGTTGTCCAGCACAATTACGTTGGTGAAGCCCGGGCTTGTGCGCCTCAGGTGCTCCTGGACCAATTGGAGGAATGATAGGAAGGTCTGGCTATTGTGAGATCTCAATATCATTTGGTAGAGCTCAACCCCCTTTGGACCAAGGAGAGCCACCATCAAATATGCTGTGGCGTGGACTGCAGCACGCCAAGCCATCCCGTCATTGGAGCCTCTGGGGACATATCCATACTCATTGTGCATTGACAAGGCAAATGTTGATTTGTCAATGTAGTAAAATTTGACTGTCCCCTTGGCTTTTAGGGCAGTATACGCCTCTGCATATTTTCTCTGGGTCTCAATATTAGCTGGGCTGTTCCAATTGTATGGAGATATCCCGAGTTTTTTCCAGGAAAATAGCATTCCCTTGACCAAATGATAATAGAAGGAAATTGAGGCCTTGACCCCAAAAGCGGACTTGACCATGGCCTGTATATTTGCCAGTTCAAGATGGCAATCTTGGGTTATCCACTGGCGGATTGCCCATTTGTGCTTCTTTGTGAGCATGGTTGACACACGCAAGGATTTCTCTGCAGCAAGGACTCGACCTGTGTTGAGGAACTTGTTGAAGGTCTTTGAGGCGTACTTGGGATCCACCCCAACAATGGCTGCAGCCGCCTTGTAATTGCCTGATTCACGCATTAGATTAAGCAGGATGATGTGTTGGATGTTGGGGATGCACTTCTGAGCGGGCTTTTTAGCGGTGGGGATTGACTCATCAGCATTGGGCAAGGCACAGGGCTTAGGCACCTTGTTGTAGAAGGCTGCAACTTTCTTGCGCACCAGTTGTCCCTCATCAGTTTGAAAGAACTTGGGCTCCTCGTCTTCCTCCTGATTGCCATTGCTTATGTATGGCTCATAGCTAGTATCAAGTACAGGCTTCACCTTCTCCAGCATGGCTGACGGGACCGACTCTTGCCGGTACACAGCGTCAAACACATACAAAGTAAGTTCTACCTCCTTGTTTCTAACCATTTTGGTAGTGGTGACCTTGGTGGGCTTCTGGGTCAGCTTGGTGACCCGAGGGTTTATGCTCCGCACCCTAGCAGCTTGTGCTCCTTGAAACAGCTGTGTCAGTGCAGTGTCACTATGGAACTCTCCTCTTCTGCCTCCCTCCTGAGTAGGCACTTGTGTTGTACTGAGTCTATTCTTTGACCCGCGGGGGCGACTGCAACTGCGGCACATAATGGGTGCAATGGTAGTCTGTTGCTGTGTTCCTTCCATTTTGAGAATTTAATAAAATACTAAATAAATTTTAATCAAGTTACTCCCTAATTTTAATTTTTGCTTTTATCTGAATATGGATATTTAATTAGAGGTTTTCCCACCCAATATCCCAATTATAGATTTTTTATTTCTTAATTAGTTGTTTCTGGTTTACAACGCCTATTTTTGAATACCCAAAATAATTCCCACCCTTTTTCACGGATTTTATTCCAAATATAAGCACCCAACACAATATTTTTAAATTTTATGTTTCAGATCTTGTGTCTTATTTTAGATGCCTTGGTATCATTCTTGATTGCAATCCATTGCACAAACTGCGTGAGTGATTTTGTTTGTGGTTTGAGTTCCTATTGTGTTTTGTTTTTGGATTGAGTTTTGACGCATCATGTGTGGGTGTATTTTGTCACTGATTCACATAGTAAACATATGTACACCAAAAGACAACTCACACCATTTTGTTTGTGAATCCATGTATTTTGGATTTCATTTTGAATGGTTTTGCTTTGCGCGCGAGTACTTTGTTGCTGTGTTGACCCATTTTGCCTATTAGCGCCAAAAATCCCTGTTAACGGAGTGTATATTTTTAACCTGCTAGTTGAATTTTGTTTAAATATGAAATGATTTTGTTTAAATCTGAGTTCATTTTGCTTGTTGCCATAGCTTTTAAAACTACTGTATTAAATTATAAAGTTAATATTCTAGCTTAACTAAACTTAATAGTGATACACCACTTATTTTTTATTTATACTTGGAACATGCAATTTTAATTTTAAATACATATACTTGAAGTTACCTTTAAAGCAAGCATTTTAAATAGAAATTTAGTTAAATATATTATAAGTGATCCCAGCCTAAAAATACAATAAAATATATTGAATTGATTTATTAAGTTTAACTAATATCTGTCCTTGGACAGGAAACCACTTAGTTGTCTAATAACTGTTGGGCATAACACTTGACAACAATATCTTGTGCTCTGTTATCTGCTTTTGCTTGGGTCTGGGCAACTACCAGAATTAGCTCATTATTCAAGTCAACTTACTGTATGTTGAAAGTCTGATTTAAAACACTCTAATACCAACAGCATTGAAAATTCAGAATCAAGTTTTTACTCATGCAGACTACTAAATGTTGAACCTTTTTTAACAAGCAGAAACCTGTTTACTGAACATTTTACTTAAAAAAATTAAGCTTCAAAATACTTTTTAGGGTAATGTGACTACATAGATTTAAAAAAGACTCTAAAAAATGATGCATGCCAATTAAAAAATCATAAAAATACATTTCAAAAATAATTCACTATGAAATTAGCTATCTTTAATATAAAATATTTTTCCCACTTATAAAAATAAAAAACCCAATATACAAAAAGCTACTACATAAAAAGGCACATATTATAGGAAAAGTTAATAATCAGAAAAAATAACATTAAATTATTTATATATTAAAAACTAATAAAAATACATCTACTCTACTAGTAAAATATCATCATAGGTCATATAATACAGCCTAAGGCATCAAACTATTAATAAAAATTCATTAATTTTTCAAAAAAGATCATTATAAAGTATTTATAACTTATTTATACTGCCTATTTTCAAGAAAATATTATACTGAATAAATTAGAACTATATAAAAAATTAGAGAATATTCAATAAATTTAATTAAAAACTTGACTGTGATCACCTGGTTGCCATTAAGAATTGTGGAAATCTTCTTGATATATTTTCAAGCTCTGAAAGATTGTATTTGTCCTTAACAACATATTTGGTCTTCTCTTGACATTGCTTCTCTTTGGTGGTTCTCTTTCTATTGAATGAGAGGTTCTCAATATCTTTGATGGATGCAACAGTTTTCCCCTGTTGAACTTCAAGGGGCTTGTAGAAGGTGTTGTACCTAGGCTTGATTATAAAGGAAGACTTGATATGCTTATTCCAGCCCTCCAAAGATGAAGTAGTTTTCATCTCATCCTTTATAAATAACTAGTAGCAGTTTCAGTTAGCTTTGGCTCTGGGCTTGCTCTGACACTTAGTGACCTTAAATCCAATTCACTGTGGCTCATAATATTCAATAAAAGATCAAAGGCATTCTCATTCTTCTTGGCATATAGATCCTGCAATGGGAGTTCAAAGGCTTGCTCTGCATGTTCAGGTTTTATGAAGGCTATTTTTTCAAATTTCTTGGATTAAAAAATTGCACTTTTCCGAGAGATATAAATGGTGGAGCTAGCTGAGCTCATATTGACCCTTTAGCTGTCTATTAACAGCCTTTCAAAAAATTTAAAAGAACACCCTTAGACCTCTCCATTAAAAGTGCTTAAAAAGTGTTCTACTGGGCTGCTTCATACTCCATGATTATAGTTGAGGGGCCAAGAGTTCTTTAATGAGCTTTTTGTCCTGCAGAAAGGGCTTTTAGTCATTTTCTTTATCATCTGGATTGACTCTAATGGTATTACCAGGGGGACTCTTTTTATTACTGTTCAGGGCATTGATACTCTCCTGAAGGATCTTAAAGGATCTTGTATAGATCTCTTCTGTTGCCCCAGGAAGCAGAAAGTAGACAAATGGGAGCACCCTGCCTTCAATAAGGGAATGTACAATCCATAGTTGGTAAAAAAAGGCGGGGGCATATTGCAAAGGTACCATCACATAACCAGGTCTCTGAATCTCTTAACTGCTCCAGGTTCTGTTGTGTAGCATAGCATGCAATTCTTGCTTCTGCTGCAGGCCCATAACCATGTAGCAGAAATACCTTGTATCCATTTAAAATCTTCAACTTCTCTGTCAAAACTAACTCTACTTGAAACATGGCAGATTTTATAAAGAGGCATAGATCACAGTGTTTGTCACATATGTACGTCACTAACAGGTTGTGGCTGGGGATTGGCTTCAGGTTCTTGTTACTTAGGTGTTTGGCGGCCTTAAATGCCAGATCAGAAACCTTAACATTCTTGGAGACTAGAACCATTTGATAGAGGCACCACTTTAGAAGCTTTTTATTAAGATTAATAGGAGCATCTAGTATAGACTACTTGCAACCCAAAGAAGGCTTTATTACTATTTTTGTGTTATCACAACATCTTTGATTACTCCCTCTTGGGAAAGCAATTCACTGAGCAACTCTCTGAATGATTCCCTGACTAATCATTAAATTGATGGCACTCTTATCATTAACCCATCTATTGTGGGGATCAAAATTTTTGAGTCCTAAGAGGAACACTACTTGGACAAGCCCCATGATTACCATGACGTGCATGGACAGCATGTGGCTTCTCATGATACTATATAATACTCTAAACTCATTTCTAATAAAGTATCATTCTCTTCCTGATTTCCCTTTTATCTTGTTTATTATACTTCTAAGAAGTATATAATCAACAGTGTGGAAAATCTTTCCAGGTTTAAAGTCTAATGAAGGCCGACAATGTTATCTGTTTTGCCTATATGGTAGGTTGGTTATGATGCTTGATGCTGTTGCAGGAGGAGTTGCAAGACTGTGGTGTTCCAGCTCATTGGTCGCCATGAAATTTCCTGGGTTGAAGCCAGGTGCCAACTGGAAGGGGTTTTCATTCTCCAGATGGGGTAGCTTCTTGGTTTGAGGCTTGTACTTGGTTTTCATGGCAGCAAATTCATTGAGTATCTTTCCTATTACCAGGTGAGCACCTCCTCTAAACACCTTGACCTCTGCTGGAGCCAGACCATCCTTGGGCTGATACCAATCCTTGAAGAGTCTCTTGAACTCATATCCTATGAACTTCTTGCCTCTGGTGGTCATCTTTAGGTTTCTGGACAATCTTTCCCACTCCTCATCTGAATTCTTGCTTGTCGTAAACCTCCTGCGGCTCTGGAAATAGCCATCTTTTTCACCTGAGCTAGGATAGAAAACATTATTGGTTTATTCATGGAAAACTCTGCACAATTGTGGCTAATAAATAGGGATTGATAGTGGTGTTTATTGCACTCAGAAGGAAGATCCCCTTAGAAACCTTCTTTATTGTAGCTTATTTTGAGAGGAATATATTTAGATTGCTAAGTCTTAGAGTCCTTGCTTTATCTCTTGGACTCTTTGTACTGGCTTCTGGCTCTGGATATCACATTTTTTATCCTGTTTCCCATTAAATAGCTCTTTGTTTCAGATGTTTTTTCTTCTGGACTTCATCCTTTCCAAGATTAAACTATGTGGTTTTTCTTCCCCTATAATAAATTAAATCTTTAATTTACCTTAGCCAATCAGAGCAGAATTTTCCCTGGCAACCTCTTGATTTTTTAGCCTTTCCCCTTCTGTTTTATTAATGAGAAACATTGATAAAACAGGCTTTGGTCTGCATCCAATCATGCACCTGGATTGGCCTGTTTCTCAAAAAAGTTTCTCTGGATGACCTGCTCCTACTCCCTGCTTGAACCAGTTGTCATCTTACTCCGGAAAAGCCATGGCTCTGTAAAGCTCTGTGGCCCACCTTTGGCCCTGGATTGGGATGTATTTCCCAGACCATTGAAAAAAGTGGCCCATGTGCAGGCAAAACCCCTCCAAAACCTGGAGGACTTGGCCCACATAGTGGATGAACGCTTTGTGTTGGCCTTCCCGACCAAAGTCCCCATCTTTCCTTTGGAGTCCCCTCCAACTGTGGATGAGACATTAATTCAGCTAGATTGCTTGCTGTCCTGGTGTTGCCCGGTCCTAAGACAACTAGTGGATCAACAGAAAAATGTGGGACGCATGGAGCCTGGAAGGCTTAATCCGCAGCCTGGGGAAATTGGGTATCAAATCCCACAATTGGTGGTGTCTCAGGTAACCAATCCTCTGGCCCAGAAGTCCCTTGGCCCAAAATAATTGGGTTCTGGAGCCCTCCGGTGGAGACGCCAGAGGAAGGCATTAGGGGAAATGCACACCCTGAGTCCTTAGAAGGCTCCTAGCTAATTGGGGGATTGAGTCCTACATCTGGGCCTGCTGCCCTTATTTTTCTTGGTCACAAACCAGGGAAAGATTGGCCAGTGGCCTTTAATGGGCTCACCTTTAAATTGCACTCCAATAGCCCCTTTCAAACCCTCAGTTCTATCACCCCCCTCTGCATAAAATGGAAGCATGGGCTGTCAGGTCCCTTGCTTACCAATCTCAATTATTGAATAACCTCTTGACTTTGAAATTTTTTGTATTTTTGAAGTTTGTTTAATAATAAAGGTAATTGTCTCAACTCCTGCTGCTATCCCACCTCCTGCTTTCCCCTGGACCACCTGCCCAACTGTCCACCTGCCTGTAGTTTTTGTTGGGAATTGTTCCAAGGAGATCTAAATTGGCCCATTCCTTTTTATTTTCCCCGAGCACTTGGTCCGTCCGCCCGGAAGTTCTAGTAGAAAAGCACCCCGCTGATATCATGTTGTCTCCTTGGTACAAGGTGGCTATGTGGATATTGGTGCCTATTTCCCTATTGTTCTGGTCCCCCAACCCTGTCTTTTGGAGCAAACTTTCCTTGATTTCTCAATCTCCTGGGTTTTCTCCTGGTCTGCTTGTTAATGTAATTGGACATCTCACCCAGGTTCCCACCAACTTAGCATACTATGGTGTGTTCCCTTGGTTGTCTTCTTATCTTCAGAAATTGTTGCCCCCCTTAGAATCCGGAATTACTGAAACTCCTTTTTCTGACTTGGACAATCCTTCCCCCGCAGCAGTCTCAGCTTCCTTCCTACCTCCCTTGCACAAAATCCCTGTGATAGATCCAGAGGTCCCTCCCACCTGGGATTGCTCTCTATGGTTGCTTTCTGGGGCCTTGGTCATGGCCTTGGATGCATATTTGCCTCCCCCTTTCACATCTGGTCTCCTTTATGAGGCCCCTTCAAGAGGCTATCCCAGTCTTGCACTGGATGGCATCCTGGTGATTGATCCCACCAGGATGGGAGCTAGACTTTGTTAGTCTAGCCCCCCTCTCTTACAGGCTCCGTATTTCAAACAGTTCCTCCATGTTTCCTGTCACATTTTGCTGTGTTAATTCAAATTTTTTCTCCTATGTTTCACTTAATAAATTTCTTACCCGTGTTTTGCTCAATGTTTCTCATGTTTCCCTGCTCTCTCCTAACCCTTGACAAAACTCAAACCTGCATGTTGCTCTGTTTACGCCCCTCTTAATGCCTGACAAAACTCTGCCCCCAGCTTTCAAAGTTTCTCTGTGCTGTTCCTGCCTCTTCTAACTAAATCAATTAATATATATAAAAGTGACTCTGTCTGTCTGTAATGTCACCTCAAGTGGGCTCAAGCTGTAAGGGATTTGACTGAATTGATTTTTCTGTAATTTAATTTTAAAAGTTGATTGTTAAGCCAAAAGCTTAATTTGGCTCATCTTTACATTCAATCCCTTACATGCATCTTTGAAAGTACACATATTGAATTCAGTGGAGTGTGGTCTAAATCATGTTGAACTAAAATATAAGCCACTCAAGCTTTAATAAATTTGTATTTGATTACTTGAATTTTAACTTAGTGGCTAACCCCATTCAACCATATCAAAGTGGCTTATCTGTATAGATTACCTGACTCTAGAATGGGTGGATTAAAATTAGAAAGAAAGCAGCAATTGTTTAAGATCCTTTTATATGATTGGATGGTTAAACTCTGCTGATAATTGAATTGACTGATGAAAAGAGAACTTGATAAGTTTTTAATATATATTAAATTGAAAATGCTATGATATAATTATAATTCAATATAATTCTTTTCATGAAATTTAGAGAACATAGATAAAATTTTCAGATGATTCTGATCAAAATGGTACCAAACATGATAGCTCTAGCTGCTCTAGATGCTGAGATATATAGTTAAGTGCTGGAATTGGGTTCACGTCATAATCAAAGGCTCAGACTCAATTTGATATTATCTAAATTAACTTTTAATACATACTAAAAAACTAAAATCAATGTGTCTCAGTGAGTACTAAGCCAATTTTGATGTCCAATAGCTTATTTTAAAGCTGCAGACCAGCTTTACATTTAAAAGGATTTAAAAATAAAATAATAAAGTGTCACAACATCTTTGATTACTCCCTCTTGGGGAATTAACACCCTGAGTAAATCACCAAGCAACTCACCAAATGGTTCACCGTCCAGTCAACAAACTTGTGGCACCATTATCAGTTAACCACCTATGACGAGGATCACCCAATCCAGGTCCTAAATAGATCACAAGTTGATTGAGCCTCGTGACTCAAGAGTAACATTACTCAGATAAGCCCCATGATCTCTATGACGTACATGGACAACATGTGGCTTGTCATGATACTATATAATATCCTATATTCATATTCAATAAAGTATATTCTCTTCTTAATCTTCCCCTTTATTTTGTTTGTTATACTTCCCAGAAGTATAAACTTGACAGTGGTAGCACAGGTAGGTTATCTATACCTACCCAACTCAAAGGAAAAATTCCTCCCAAGAAAAGAACACAAGCAGTGTCACTCCCTAACGGCTGGAGAGATTACAAAGTAGGACAAGACGTCCCCCCAGGCCTTGTCATCTACAACAATCTCCTTGTGCCCATTGACCAGTACAACGCTCTCAAAACCTGCAGACTGTTCACTACCACACCAACCACAACAACACCTATGCAACCCAAGATACCCAATATTGTGTTTCAACGCTTATGTACCGCTGAGATTGGCGCCTTCACAGGACTACACCAGGAAAACGCTTTGCTTTGGATAAACAGCACCAAGAGCAAGTTCAAACAAGTGGAATATCTCCCAAAGACTCTGGGTCAGTGAAATTGCCCTCCGTGTCACAGGAACTGCTTCACACTTTGTTATCAAATGGCTAGCCCAACATCCTGATCAGAAGGAAAATTGGGAACTATTCAAAGCCGCATTCCTCAAAAAGTTCTTCATGAAGGACTTGGACGTGGTAATTATGACCAAGCTTTAAACTTTCAAAATGACAGGAACCATCAAAGAATACATTGCAGCATATGAAGAACTATGTGATTGTGCGCCCAATACCATCAACTTTGATGAACCTGGGCCACACCTAGACTTCTACAATGGCCTTCCCACACACATTAGATGTCATTTTGACATGACCTGCTGCAAGAACCTCAAGGATGTATTCCTAGAAGGAAAACATGCAGCTCAGAAGTCTGGCAATCTACACGCCACCAACAAACGCAAGGAAAACCCTGCAGTTAAGAGAGAGCCTTGCCCCAATAAGCAAAACAACTGAGCCAACAGTACCTAACCTTGAAACAGGAATTGCACTGCACAAGCCAACCAGGCCAGCACCAAAGATACTAAAGAGGAGGGGGAAAGCTCAGGGGAGTGCTTAGGCAAGTTGCCCTCCCCCCTCTTCACAAGACTTGTACAGAGAACAGGACGTGGATCAATCACCATGATCTAGGTTCTCTCCAGCAATCCTCTACTGTTTGCCGCCAAATCTGGAAATAAACTCCTTACATATACTTTCTGTCTTTGCAGATACCAGGGCACAGCGCTATTTGACACTGGAGCCAATCAATTGCTTATTAACAAGAGTTTTGCAGACCTCATGAAGTTACCTATCATTCAAAGTAACATCAAGAGAGTCGTCATGGTGGACAATTGTAGCACACCAGTTACCCACAAGACAAAACCTTTCTGAGCCCAAATTGGAGATGTCCAAACAAAAATTAGTGGCCCCATAATTCTGATCCCCAAATATGATATCATACTTGGATTAGACTGGATGCAAAAGACAAAGCCTCACATCAACTGGGACAGTACCACCCTCACTATCCAGCAAGGGGAAGTCCACCATCATGTGTACCTGACACATCTTGACACTCTCATGAGGGACCACATATTTGTAAAGATAATGGAAACAGAGAAAGAAACAGACATCAGCAAAATAAATTAGAGCATATTTTCATATGAAGTCATCCACTTCAAAAACACATAAATTCAACATGGACAGAACCCAATTAGAGACCAGCTAGTCAATTAATTTCCCTCTGTATTCCAAGAAACACTGCCCGGGCTGCCCCCTGATTGGGGTATCCAACATGAGATCTACCTAAAAGGCAGCATGCCTAAAGCGCAACCCATCTACTGCCTCACATCACAAGAAGACAACACTCTGAAAGCTTACCTTGACAAAGCACTAGAGAAAGGCCTCATCAGACCCTCAAAATCACCCTTTGTTGCTGCTGTCTTCTTTGTGGCAAAGAAAGATGGAGGACTCCAACTGGTCATAGACTACAGGGCCCTCAACAAGGTCAAAATAAAGAAAAGGTATCCCCTGCCACTAATTGATTACCTTTTTGATGCCCTGGGGGTCCCAAATCTTCACAAAAATTGATTTGACAGCGGGATATCACCAAATTTGCGTGAAACCTGAAGATATTCCAAAGACCACATTTCAAACTAAATACAGGTACTTTGAATGTGTTGTCCTCAATTTTGGCATGACAAACACTCCCAATACCTTTGTAACCTCCATGAATGAAGTATTCAAGGAACAAATTGGGAAAAGAGCAATCATCTACCTGAACAATATCATTATTTACAGTCCCAACCTGCAACAACACTGGGAAGACGTCTGTGCAGTCCTCTGTACCCTGCAAGAAAACCAACTAGTTGCCAAACCATCCAAATGCAAGTTCTTCTCAACTGAACTTCCATTCCTTGACCATATTATCAGCAAGGACAGTATCAAGCCAGATCCAGACAAGATACACGCCATAACAGAGATGCCAACCCCAAGGAACAAGAGCAAACTCCACACTTTCCTTGGAATGGTAGCCTATTTACGTAGGTTAATCCCTGACTGGGGCGCCCTAACAGCTCCCTTGTCAGCCATCACTGGAAAAACAACCAAATTTCTCTGGACACCCCTACAAGACCAAAATTTCCGCCAACTGAAAGAGCACATGGTTACTGCCCCCATCCTGCAATATCCAAACTGTGAGGGTATCTATGAGCTAGAAACCAACACCTCTGATTATGCCATAGGAGGAATATTCCGTATCCAAACAACACAAAAGGACTTCCTCCCCATAGCATACAAATCAATGAAACTATCAGACAGCAAACAAAGATACCCTATACACTATAAGGAATTGGTTGCCATCATACACTGCTTCATGAAATGACAATGCTATTTGGAAGGAGCCCAGACGTTCAAAGTACTCACCAACCATAAGTCTTTGATATTCTTCAAAACCCAACAACACCTGTCAAGAAGACAAGTCAAATGGATGAGCCTCGTACAGAGATACCCCATGCAAATTGAATACAAGTCAGGCAGAGAGATGCTTACTGCAGACGCCCTATCAAGGCTATACAATAAACACATCCTCCGCACTGATGGCAACCCCAACTGGCCCATGTTAATCATGGGGAATCTCCAGGAAGGGTTCCCACCTGGCACACCAATGGACATCCAAGAGAAAGTCCTCAAGAACAAACATCTGTTCAAAAATGTATATGGTACCCTTCACTGAATCCTTTCAAATGGTGACACTGTACCCTACGTTCCGTCAACACAAAAGATTGACATAATCCTCTAATACCACAGAGACTTGGGTCACAACCGTAGCAGAAGCTTGCATGAATATCTCAAGACTTGCTACTGGTGGCCCAACATGCTAGATGATATCAGAGAGGTACTGAAACAATACAAGGTCTGTGAGAAGTACGCACAAACCAAAGCTTCATCCAAGTCAGTAGTACCCGTATCCATCACACAACCCTTCAAGTTATGATTGTTGGATATTGTGGGATCTATTCCTGGTGAAAGCAAAGGAAAGAAGTACATCATCACCATCATCAACTATGCAACCAGATGGCCTGTGGCACAAGCCACAAAGGAGCACAAAGGCAATGACGTGAGATGGTTCATTGGCAAGGAAATCATAGCAAAGTTTGGAAAGCCTGACCTCTTAATCACATATGAAGGCACTGAACTCAAAGCTATTAACACCAACATCTATCTTGCCAAAAATGGAATAAAATACATCATAGCCAGCCCATATCACCCACAAGCAAATGGACGTGTAGAACAACTAAACAACTCTTTAGAAGAAGCCCTCAGAAAGTTGTCTGCCAACAATCCAAAAGCCTGGGTCAACATGCTACCAACCGCCCTTATGGTCTGCAGAACACAAGTCAACCACAGTACAGGCAAAAGCCCTTATGAACTTGTCTATGGTCAGAAACCCTCCCTTGTCAGTACAACCACGGGACCACGACTGCCACTTCCAAAGAAGATACCAGACAGTAATGACCCAGAAGTACTACAAGCCAGAAAGGACCAAAAAGTGATGGAACAACAAAGGGTTCAGCGGGAAGCAATCCCATTGCAACAAGAAAGCTTCCAAGTTGGAGACAAGATCTGGGTTGTCAATCACAACCAACATAAACTAGACCCAGGGTTACACAGGCCAGGCATTGTCATGGAGGTGAAGCCCAATAACACCTACCTCATCAAAGGGATTGGAGCTCAAACTGAACTGAAACATATGCACCATGACTGACTCCATTTGTGTAAGGCAAGAGCAGCCCAACAAAATTCAAGGCTTCCTGTACCTAACACCAAACTGGACCAATATCAAGACTGTATACCAGATACTCTCAAAAAGGTTCCCAAGGCTCCGCTTTCCAGCACCCCAAGGGGAGATATTGCAACATTTTTGATTACTCCCTCTTGGGGAATTAACGCCCTAAGTAAATCACCGAGCGGCTCACCAAATGGTTCACTGTCCAGTCAATAAACTGGTGGCACCTTTATCAGTTAACCATCTATGACAGGGATCACTTGATCCAGGTCCTAAATGGAACACAACTTGATTAAGCCTTGTGACTCAAGAGGAACATTACTCAGATAAGCCCCATGATCTCCATGACATACATGGACAACATGTGGCTTGTCATGAAACTATATGATATCATATATTCATATCCAATAAAGTATCATTCTCTTCTTAATCTTCCCCTTTATTTTATTTGTTATACTTCCCAGAAGTATAAACTCAACAAAAGTTTAAAATAATTAGTTTAGCTTTTTATAAACTTAATAGTGATACTATACTTATTTCATTTTAGTTTTTATTTATAATTGGAATATACAATTTCAAATTTATTTTAAATTTAAATAAATATAATTGAAATTAACTTTTAATAAAGCAATCAAATAAAAATTTAATTAACATTTGATAATTTTTCCCAGCTTAAAAATACAATAAAGTATATTTAATTGATTTATTAAATTCAACGTTAATTCTGTCCTTGGACGGGTAACCACCTAGTTATGAATAGATTCCTCTTATTATTTAATTTTTTTATGTAATTATTTATTCTTTTTATTTATTTAAATTCTCTTTTTTTTAATTTTTATTTCTTTATTAATTTTTTTAATTCTTTTATTTATTTATTAATTCTTTCTCTTCTTGTTACTTTAAATTCTTTCTCTCTGTTCTTTATCTTTTTAGCCACCCTTGATGATATTTTTCCCAGTCCTTCTGCTTCTTCTTCCTCTAATCTGTACTAATGTCTTATATCTGAGCTTCTCTATTATATCAGTCTCCATAAGTCAACACCTCAGACTCAGGCAATAAGTCCCCACAGCTTAATCAACTTAGACTTAACCCCCATCAGTGACCTACACTTTGAGCCATCAGTAACAGACACCCTCATGTCTTGCCACTGTTTTTACTCACTCAAAATGGTTTGTTTGAGCTTTAAGGCTAAAATAACCAACTTTACTTCCCAGAAACTCCAAATTGCCAAGTTCTGTAGCTTTTTTCCTAGGCAGTCACCTTGATAATGGTTCTGGCCATAACTATGCTTGTCTAGTAGCCTCAAGACCTCCTAAAAGCTACCAGGAAGACGTAGAAAGAGATACCTGTGACTGTACTACAGTCACTTCTGAGTATTTAGCCAAAGAAATGTTCCAAAATATAAAGATGTTCTGTTTTTGCTGTTTATTACATATAGATAGGTTTGTTTGGAATTCTTGAGGGAAAGATTCCTAGAAACTGGATATCTATGTTTAATAAAAGAACAGAATATGGATGTTTAGTTAGGTTAGGCTAACTAAAAGAATTGAGGCAAGATTGACTGAATCAATCTTGGAGACTAGGCGGCTCAAAAATGGGTTGATTAATCAAGAAGATTAATTAATAAATACGGGATATAATAAATGAGAGTTTAATTATATTAAAATGGCTTGACTTTGTCAAGAAGTTTGGTTAAGGTTAACCATGGGAAAACCCCTGGAATTAGGGTTAAAAGCGCCGCGTTGGCAAATTTATTGGATTAGAAGCGCCACGGCGCTGCCTAATGAATTTGAGATGCGCCAAGGTGCCGCTATCAAATTTTCTCAGGCGCTGGGGCGCCGCCTGGGGAAATTGCTGGGCGCCGCAGTGGCGCCTGGTTCAAGTTTTGAAGCAGTTTAATGGGTTTTAAGGCAAAAAACCATTAAATGCAAAAATAACTAAATATAGGCAAGGATGCCTAGAAATTCAGGTTTGATCAGCTGGTTCCCAGTTGGAATACTGATAACTGAGTTTAGGATGTGAAATCCACAGGGTTTTGGCGCTGGGAGCTGGGGAAGCTCCATGCCAAATTGGTACATTGGGTTGAATGGAGTCAGGTGACTTCTGCCCATTGTAGGTCAATTCTCATAGGTTGAGAATTGTTGGTGATCTTTCAGGTAAAGATCTATGTTGAATGACTCAAATGTCATAGACCACGCACCACAAATCATTGGTTGATTCAGGAACTGGAGGGGTTTTCAGCTGTGTATGCCTCAAATGGTATATAAGCAAAAACAGTTAAACATTAATAAAATATATATTCATTGTTGGTTTCAACGCTTTCCCCTCACCTATTTTTCAATTGTCATGCCTTCTTTGTTAAAATTTGAGAGAGCCAAGTTTAGGGTCCTTTGTGTGAAAACGCTGCCGCAAGAAAGGAGGTTCCTAAAAGTACATTGGAAGAAGCTTGGACTAGCCTGGAGGTCACTAAGACTGTTCCTGCCAAATCTTTAGTAGAAGTAAAGGCTGCGTTCAAAGAGCTATATTCCAATTACTTTGCAAAGGAAGGGACTCCCGCCTAAGAGAACCAAATTTATGCTTGGGATGCTTGTAACTTGTTGGTAGGATGGGATGAAATCTTGCAACAAGTAAAAGAGATGGCAAATTGTGAAATTGAGGCGTTGAGAGCACAAGAGGAAAAAAGTGTTGAAATCATGGCTCGTTGGCGGGATGACAATAAAGTGTTATCCAAGAAAATTGCCTCCCTGGAGGCAAAGCTCCTCAAAGCTTTGTCCCAGGAAGGTAACAGCAATAAGAGTCAAGGGCAGGATAATGGTAGGATGGACTGGTTAAGCCTGGATCTGTCACAAAACCTTACCCCCAGCCTAAGTAAGTTTGCCCAACTTCACGTCCTCTGCAGGGACAAGTTCCTTAGGTCAAAGTTCCTAAGGTTGAAAGTGCAAAAATCAAAAATGGGACCCCCAAAAAGTGCAAAAATTGAAACACAATATAGGGTGAAAACATTGAAAATATCAAAGATCAAAGTGCAAAATTTGATTTTCCAGAGGTTAACTTTGAAGCAAAATAAAATACAGTTTATAATATAAAACTATATATGTTAAAAAAAATTTTAGACTAAAAGGTCCCCAAGAAATTCATTTCTGCAATAAAAAATATATGCTAGATAATAAAAACATTAAAATAGCTGTTTTTAAAAAAAGTTTATTTTAGTTTCAAAAGCAAAATTAGACTAGAATTTATATGTAACTGTGTTTAATTGAATATAAAATATGAGACTACACAAAAAACTGCTTTATAAACTATAAGTTTAATAAAAAAGGTTAATTTAATTTTCAGCTTATGTAAAGCTATAATAATACTTCAGTATAAGCAAAATAAAGGATTTTTCCTGCAAGATAGAAGCATATGATTTTAGGTATTTTGGTTTATTAGTGATCTTATTTCAATGATAAAAATTATAGAAGTCTATCATTAAAATAATGTAAAGTACATTAATTTCTTATAAAGCTATACTATACAATTTTATACTTAATATAAGCTATAGTCTTATATCTTATTTGTAATAAGTCTTAATATTCAAAGATCTCAAGAATCTGCACTTACATATCATAAAAAGAAGAATTGAATATTTTTGTGTTAAAAAGACAGTACTTTCACCAAAAGATTATATAGAGAGTTCAAAGTTGTATATCAAAGAGAAACATTTTATACATCTTATTTTACTCTAATACATATAGTAAAAGATATAGTAGAAGATAGTCAAGGGTAATAATGGAGAGAGAATAATAGAAGATAATCAAGGGTAATAATGAAAATAGGATAGTAGAAGATAATTGAGGGTAAGAAAAGGAGAAGAGAAGAGAAGAGAAGAGAGGAGAGGAGAGGAGAAGAAGAGTGTTGGGATTTTTGACCAAGCAATGATGCCATATTAGGACAGAGCCCACGGATTGGGACTGTTACAACCAAATCCATAAATTAGTAGTACAAAATACAATGATACTAATTATGGCGGAGCTTGCGGATATGAATTGCAGCTACCAAACTACATAAATTGGTAGTATTAACTTTATGCATATTGGATCAGCATTAGTCTGCTGACCTGAGCCTTAAACTAGATAATGATAAGCGCCACCACAGTAATTAAATAAGACATGATTTGCTGCCACAGCACTTTAAAAATACACAAGCGCCATGGCGCCGCCTAGCAATTGGATTAGGCGTCAAAGTGCCAAACTACTTTTACGTCAAGCGCCGTGGCGCCGCCTAGCAAATATTGCAGGTGCCAAGGCGCCGCTTTACTTTTACATCAAGTGCTGAGGCGCTGGGTTCAATTATCCATAATCTTAAATTCCCATATTTATCACATTAATAAGCATTAAGCTTGCAGTATGCCAGAGAAGTAGGAAGTTATCCTGAAGTGCTAAACTATTCCATGCCAGCAAGGATCACTGGTGCTGGGTGAAGATGAAAATATTCTATTGATTGACGTGCAATAAGCGCCAAACCTAGATTAATAATTACCCAAAATTGGGGGGTGTTAGAATTTCCTAGAAGACATTGCTAGCAGCCCAGATATTACCCTTGTAGAAGGTATAAGAAGAATTAGTCATTTACAATAAAATCATCTTTGAACCATCTTTATTTTATCCTTGCTCTGGTTGACCTTTATCCTAATCCTTAAGTGCTTCTGCGCAATCAGAAGCCATTTCTGGGCAATAATCATGGTTCCATTCAATCTTGGTTCTTCTGATGCAGTACTACTCATATCCTCACATATGACTGTATTCTGGCAATTGTCCTGTGCCCTATAATCTCAAATAATTGTGGTGCTGTAATGAAAAAAGCGCAACAAAGAGAAGAGAAGAGAAAAGGAGAAGAGAAGAGAAGAAAAAAGAAAGTTTTTTCTACTTGGTATCAGATTTTATATAATCCACCCTCTTGACAACGCAGAAATTTTAAAAAATTTTGAGGAGGAATGAGAGGTGGAAAGGAGAGGTGGGAAAGGAGAAAACTCAAAAGAGAAACCTTCAAAAAACCCAAGAGCCTATTGCACTTTGATTTAGGCACTTTAATTTCTGCACTTTGTTTTGAGCACTTTGATTTTGTCCCCTGAAATAACATAGGGAAACATAGTACAATATTATATTAATTTAATATTTTTTGAAATTGCCTCCAAAACACACATTTTTATTAATATTGAAATAAAATAAAAACCTACCAAAAAACTTCATTTCTTTTTTATATATTTAAATATCAGGTCTTAAAGAATTTACATGAGGAATTTCAAAAGTTTTTATTAATTATTTAAAATTTTATAAGCTTGTAAAAAGTGTGACTAAATCTAAAAAGTAAAATTTCAATTTCCTCACTTTTGATTTGAGGAACTTAATAAAACATAATGAATAAAATATTAATTTTTTGCAGAAATTTAATATTAAGTAGTCCTAGGTTTTTTGTACCTTTTAGGATTTCAATTTGACTACTTTTTGATTTCTGCACCCATTAAGAAACTATATGTGGATTTTTAAATAAACTTTTATGAGACAAAATTTTATTTTTTAAAAAGAAAGAGCTTATAATACTTTTTATATTAAGATTTGAATAAAATAAATTCAAAAATTTGCCTAAAGTTAAAAAAGCTTTTTTTAGCTCTCACTTTCTTTTTTTACATATAGAAAAAAATTTAAAATCAAATTTTATAATTTTGATGTGTCAAATATTAAATTGAAGATTTTTTTGCACTTTGTTTTTTGCACTTTCAATTTTGTCCCCTCTATTCAAAGGAGTAAATAAATTATATTTTAAAAGCCAAAATAAAATTAAGGTGTGTTCTAAATTGCATCAATTTGGGCACTTCAAACCTGGTTTTTTGATTTTAGCTACTAGTAAAAACATTTTAAAAAAGTCAAATTTAAGAAAAATATTAATTTTTTTGGGAAAAACTTTTATTGAAAAAAAGTGTGGGGATCAAAAAATCCATTGATTTGGAGATTTTAATCTCCACACTTCAACTTTAGGCACTTGCCCCCTCTGCAGTTGGTCCTAGGATCTCAGAACTCCTTCAGTGCATCCTTTCCCAGCTAGCCAGGACCTTCCCATCATTACACTGCATGAACCAAAGGCCACCTTGCTCCCTTTTCCTGGCTTAGATCTTTCATCTCTCTTGGCCCAAGCTATACACACCAATAAACTAATCAATATTTACCTGTTTATAGGCATCCAATTTTTATTGTGGCAAATAGCTCTTGACCGCAAAATGCTTACATGTGGATTGACACAGATATCTTTTTTATTCCTTTCTTGTTTAGAGGGAATTCATATTATTCTGATTCATATCAGCTTGGAGAAAATGAGGGTCAGGGATGGGCTCTTCACTTGCAGGGTCTCAGGTATTCTCTGTTTTCTTCTGTTTTTTAGGGTGCTTTGACTATTATTTTGTTAGGATTTGGACCTTGGGCCTTTCCAGAGGCTTTTTACATCTTTTTGGGTGACTTGGGATTCTTTTGGGGCTTCTTGGAAGATTTATCCTCCAATAATTTGAGTAAAGACCTTAAAGTAAAAATAATTTGAAACATGAATAAAATTAAATGATAATCACATGTCTTAAATTTTGTTATTAATTAAATAGTTTATAGAAGTAAGGGAAGTAATTTTAGAGCTAGTTTATTAGTAAATAATAGAAAAACCCATGTTTAAATAAAAAATTGACATTCTGGTAGTCACAATAGTCAAAAATATTTAATTTAGTTTGTCAGCATAAAGAAATGCTTTAATTTTGACATCAACCTACTGACAGTCAGCATTAGACTAGAAAAATACTATGCAAATCACTTATAAAGCTTTGTTAATATTTTCCAGAGTTGGTTTTTTAAGGCTGAAACTGATTATTTTTTAATTTAAAAAATAAAGCTTTGTATATGTAACTTATGAAAACTAAATAATAGGGATTGTAGAGGGAAGTCTAAAGTACAGCCCTGGGTACTTTGGCCTGGATTATCATACCATTTTATGTGTGCTTTTTGTTAAGTGGCAGTGTTTTACTAATAAATCAGTGAAGGTGTCAACATTCAGGCAGTCAGTGTTCTTTTATAGTAACTCTCCTATTAAATCTCGCTTAAACTATGTCACTTTGTTTGCTTAGCCAAACCCCTTTGTTTCAATTTAGGTGACGTGTTGATTTGACACAAAGTTGACATTATAAATACATATATAAATTCTAGTTTTAACATATGGGTTTTGGCTTAAGTGAACTTCCAGAAATAAGCTATAGTTTATCCAGTGAGTTTAACATAACAATAAATAGCTTTATAATACAAAAAAGACAATCAAAGTTGACATTGGTCTTTGTTCAATGCTTATATTATAGTATAATTAATTAGAAAAGTATTATAAAGTATATAAAAGAGCTATTTTTAGAATAACAGTTTTCTATTAAGAAGTGTATGGATTCTTATTTGGGGTCAACATCCAGATCTTACTTACTGGAGTCAACCTACATATAAAAGTAAAAAGAAAGCTCATTTTTATAATTAAATTATATTAATTTTTAGCTTAAAATTAAGTATCTGTTTAAGTGGTGTTGAAATTATGACTGTTGCCTTTTAATTTTGAAAACAATGACTTAATAATTTGATATAAAAATTAGCCTAGCTCAGGAGATTTTTTATTCTGGCAGAAAAATGCTAAAAAATTCAAATTAGTGAATGAGTTAATTCTGGCGTTTGACTGGGTTTGCACAGTATGGACATTGTTGACTATGGCCCAATGTAAGGCATTGCCTGTGTGAAGATTTTATGGATTGACTGAAATTAGCCTCTTGCTAAAGCACTTAATAATTGACTCTCTGGTCAAAATATTGCTACTCTTACTCCTTGTTGCTTAGCTGGTTCTTATATGAGGCTAATTGGCTAATATTACCCCTTGAAATTTTGATTCCAATAGCCAGTGCTTTCATATATGGCTTTATGATTGGGATTCTATATATGGTAATACAAATAAATCAGGCAGCAGGTGCATTCAGCTGAGATTAGGATGAATTTTTCAACCATCTCCTTTCCTCTTATCACATGACAATTCAGCTGCCATCATTGATATCTGAAACCTATACTTGCCAACTGTTTCCTATTTTCTTTACACTTTAAAAGTCAGCTACCTCAGTTTTTGCCTGGATCTTTATAATAGCTAGTTGCAAAATGATTTATAAATAAATCATGATGATTCCTAGCCAATTACTCTATAGTTCATACAAGCTTTTTATAGTACAGGACGTTATTATTAGCAGCTACCTCTCTCAAAAATTATTTAGAAGTATCCTCAATGAAGGGGTCTATTTGCAAAGATAAATGAGCTTCCAGTGGAGAGAATTCAGCATCTAAACCAGAGTTACAAATTCCTGTCTGTAAGCATCTAGTCCCCAGGACCAGAAGCTATCTCCAGCATTATTGCTGTAGATCCTGCTCTTTCATGCTCTGAAAATTAAGACCTTTTGACTTGGAATGTTTTACAAGTCAAATATTTCATTATGGAAGTATATATGTTTAACTAAGACTCAGAAAGCTCATGTACAAGACTTCAAGTTACATTTCATGGATAAAGACATCTTAGTCAGCATTGTTTTCCCTAAGAAAACCAAACAGAAAGGAGTTGCCAATAAGAAAAGTCAATAAACCCTACACTGACCTGAATCAAGCAATTGATAGTAAGTGGTTGGTGGCCAAGCAGGTGCGCCTTTGAGCAAAACCCAAAAACCTGCTGTTTAAAGTCCAAAAACCCAAAAAAATCAGGTAATTTGGTGTTGTTTGGCCCAAAAATCCATTTATGACATCAGAAAGTTTTCAGTCACTTCTGAAGGCTTAGTTGTCAGAATTCTCATCCCACCTATATGAGCTGGGTTGTAGCTCACAACTACTTTAGTAGTTAAATAAAACCCATATTATACCACAAAGTTATCAATTTCATTTATTTTATAAGTAAAATCCATGGAAATAAAATTCCTGTTTGTGTATGTCCCTGTGTGCATCATCACAACATGGCTTTGATATTGTGTTGTCCACAGCAACTGCGCTGTTGTTTATGGTGTCCCCGCCAGATATTGAGGAGTATGCCAAACCTATTTGTCAAGTGATTCACCTGCAAAATCCGGTTTCTATATCTCAATCATTAGTGTTTGTATTTTTTGTTCTCATTTTTATAGGCTGTAATTTACCTGTACCTTTTCTTGAAGTTTACTGCTTACAAATTTTGGTGTTAATAATTCTTATGATTCTCAATGTTTTCAGCATTTGGGTCTGCATTCCTCATTTTCTTAATCTCTCCAAATTTCAAAGCAACTCCACTATTACATTACAAGCCTCAATCCAGAAGGACACACATATCTTTTACTGCCTTTGGATCAACAAATCCTTGAAATCTGAGAGCTATTATTTCATGAGATCCCAGAGGATTAGTGGAGAAAATCTATAATTGGTACACATAAGAGACCAATACAGGACCTAAGAGGATCCATTTGTGAGTTTTGAAATCTGTAAGCTGAGAGGTCAAGTATCCATGTATTCCTTTTAGTACTGCTGAAAGAGCCCTGCATTAATACAAACACCCATGTCACACAGCAAGAGTATTTACTGTTGCCATATAGTATACCTAAACACAAAAAGGAACATATGTCTTAAGCAGCTTTCTACAACCTCCCCATAGGAATGCTAAGGATAAAGATCTTGGGTCTTTTGGATGATCTCACCTGATGTGTAAAGTTCCGTGGCCCACCTTTGGCCCTGGATTGGGATGTATTTCCCAGACCATCAAAAAAGGTGACCCGTGTGCAGGAAAAACCCCTCCAAAACCTGGAGGACTTGGCCCACACGGTAGACAAACACTTTGTGTTGGCCTTCCTGGATGAAGTTCTCATTTCCCCTTTGGAGTCCCCTCCAACTGTGGAGGAGATATTTATTTGGTTGGATTGCTTGTTGTCCTGGTGTTGCCTGGTCCTGAAACAATTAGCAAACCAACAAAAAAATGCGAGCCACATGAAGTCAGAAAGGTCAAACCTGCGGCCTGGGGAAATTGGGTACCAAAACCTGCAACCAGTGGTGTCCCAGGTAGCTAATTCCTCCGGCCAGGGAGTCTCCCAGCCCAAACAATTGGGTTCTGGAGCTCTCTGGTGGAGACGTCAGAGGAAGGCATTAGGGAAAATGTGCACCCTAAGTCCTCAGAAGGCTCCTAGCCAATTAAGGGGCTGATTCTTACATCTGGCCCCGCGGCCCCTATTTTCTGGGTCTCAAACCAAGATAAGATTGGCTAGTACTCTTTAATAGGCTCCCCTTTAGATTGCACTCTGATAGCCCCTTTCATAACCCCTCCTGTCCTATCACCCCCCTTTGCATAAAATGGAAGCATGGGCCGTCAGGTCCCTTACTTACCAATTCCAATTGTTGAATAAACTCCTGACTTTGAAAATCTTTTGTATTTTAAAGTTTGTTTAACAATAAAGATATTTATCCCAACTCCTGCTATTGTCCCCGCCTCCTGCTTTCTCTGGCCCGCCTGCCCATCTGCCCATCTGCCTGTCATTTTTTGTTGTGAATTTTTCTGAGTATATTAATTCAGATCATTTCCTATTATTTACCTGTGCACCTGGTCCGTCTGCCCAGTAGTTTTAGCAAAATAAGGGCACCCGCTGAAATCATGTTGTCACCTTGGTACAAGATGGCTATGTGGATACTGGTGCCCATTTCCCTCTTGTTCTGGTCCTCAAACCCAGTCTTTTGGAGCAAACTTTCCTTGATTTCTCAATCTTCTGAGTTTATTCCTGGTCTTTTTGCAAATGTAATTGAGCATCTCATCCAGATTCCCATCAAACCGGGATCCTATGGGTTGTTCTCTTGGTTGTCTTCTCATCTTGAAGAGTTGTTGCCACCTTTAGAATCTGTTACTACTGAAACTCCTTCTTCTGACTTGGTCAATCCTTCCCCCTTGTGCTAAATCCCTGAGTCAAATACAGAGGCCCCTTTCACTTGGGATTGCTCTCTGTGGTTACTTACTGGAGCCATGATCATGGCTTTGGATGCACACTTCCCTCCCCTTTCACATCTGGTCTCTTTTGGGAGGTCCCTTTGAGCGGTTATCCCAGTCTTGCACTGGATGGCATCCTGGTGGTTGATCCCTCTAGGATGGGAGCCAGACTTTGTTAGTCTAGCCCCCCTCTCTTACATAATTGGTAAGCCAATTAATTTAGCTTATGAAGCCTTTTGCAACTGGTTGCGCTTCCTTGTACTTGCTCTGATTTGCGCCAGCGTGGGTTCCCTGATCTCTGGGGCCCTTACCGTCCTGGCCACTGCGTCCCTTCTGTCCACCTTGAAGAAGTGGTCCTCAGAACGCTCTAAGAGTGCATCCACAGCTTCATCTGTTGTCTCTGCCATCAACGTAACGTTGGTGAGTCCATGCACCTTCCCACCCACAGAAGCTTCAAGGAAAAAGTCCTTAACGCTTTGGGTGTGCTCCAGCTGCAACTGTCAGCAGATCTTTCCCCCTCAGATATTCCCATCACAGATGCTCAACACTCAGTTGCTCTCCTGGATGCCTTAGATGGAGACGCGCGTCTTTGGGTAAGAACCCTTTTATGCCAGAGTCAGGAAGTTGTAGATTCTTCCTCCCTTCTTACTTTGGTGGCTGCAGCAGTAGCAGCCCTGGGATCCAAGTCTACCACTATCTTTAATATGCTCCAATCAAAAGGGTTGGCACCAGACCTGGCATCTCACATTGAGGCTTTTGCTGTGAAAGCAGCTTCCTTTGGCCTCCCTGTAGAGGTAGCAGTTGCTATGTTCCGCCACTCATTGGATCCTGCTTCAGCCTCAAAAGAGGCTTGGGATCCCGCTCCTGGCTCCTTGGAAAAAGCATTTGGTCTTGCTTGCCGCCTGAGCGCCCTCCCTGCCTACACCCCCAAGCAAGGCATCATGGCCTCCTTTCCCATGGTCAAGAATCCCCCTGCCAAAGCTCCTCAGAAAACAGCCAAGCCCCAGGGCGGGATAAGTGTCTTGTTTCCTAATTGGCCCACCACTTCTGGGTTGGTCTCTGAGTTTGCAGCGTCTGCTAACATCCCTGATGTTGCCTCAGGAGAGCCTTCTGGCTCTATCTTGAGTATACAGAATAAAGAGAATTTGTCATATTTCCTTTTAAATACAACCTTCTATACACGCACCAGAAAGGCCAAAGTCACTGTATTAATAGACATTAGTGCAGCAGGTAATTTCATGAACTGCACCTTAGCAAGATCTATGGACCTCACCTGCCTTGGCCCTAAAGAATTGTTGTGCGCAAGTAAGGTACCAGTTACGGCATATCCTGTTTCTAAACCCCTTAGTTACTGTACTGGTAACCATGTATTTGTTAGCAGATTCTTGGCCCTGGATGATCTACTATTTCCTGTCATCCTTGGAGTGGGTTGGTGGCGCCAGCATCAGGTTCACATTAACGGACCTGAAAATGAGCTCCACTTCTCCTTGGACAGTTCTGCTGGTGTTCTGTCCTTTCTAAAACCTGGAGTAGAGCCCCCTAAGAGTTGCTTGTTATTAAAAGCTTCTCTGGAGGTACCTTCCTGTCAGGGATTCTTTCCCTGACAACATTAGTCTTATTGGGAATCAGGGCCTTAAATCTGGTTATAAACAACATAACAACAATATTTGTAAAGCCAGGGCATTTACACAAAAGAAGAATCACGGGAATCAAACTCAGAACCCTAAAGAAGGGTTTTGCGTTAAGAAGGGATCAACAATTTGATTTAGTTTACCTAATTATGTTGAATTCATTCATTCAACTTTTGCTCTGGTTTTTGAATTTAATTTCAAAAAGGTTATTAGCATAATAAACCACATCACTTACCGCTTGCCATCTGATTGGCTGCAGCTGTTGTCCTTGCCACTCTTGAATCAATTCAACCTATATGTGATCCAAGCTCCGCACTTAGTTTTAAGCGCTTAGGTTAACACACCGCTTAATTATCTTATTGGTATGACTATCACTGTTTTTTATCTCAATCTTATAAAAAATTCATATTATTAAGTCCCAATTTCATCTATAATTGAGAAAAAGCATTAATTTGATCTCAGATCAATGAAAATCCCTTTTATTCTCAAAAAGCCACTCAAATGTGTCAGCCTTCATTGTGAGGGTATTTAAGTGAGCTATTCTTATCATTTCTCTTTGTTACAACAATAAAGACTATTCTATTTCTCATACTTCTACATTTCTGACAAGACTCCATTTTCTGAAGCCATGAAAGGGATTCTATTCCTATCCTGGTTTCTAGTGTATTTTCTGCCAGTGGTTTTGGCTTTGGAAATTACAACTCCTATAAATGACTGGTACAACTCTCCTCCTGCTGAACCAACCCTTGTTAGTCATTACAATTCCTCTTACCTCTTAGTGTATTTGGTGGGTTACTATCTAATTGGTCAATTCAGCTCCCTGTTTGGAAGATTTGCCTACCTAGGACATCTAGGATATCTTTCAATGGTCACAATTCCTATTGGTTTGGAAATTATAGGTTTGTATGTGGGGGCCTTGGCCCATCAGCTAGGGAGCTTATTCCCTGTCTAGTGGGTCCCTGACACTTCCCCAGTGTTGATCCCAGGAATCCTGGCACCATACCAAGATGCATTCAATCTGTCCCTTGCTACTGCACTTCCCCAACACATGCATCATGATGTGACCTTTTGGACTACTGTAGACCTGGTGAGGATTGATGCGCCCATGTACCCACTCAGTGAGCATGAGGACAAAGCATTAGGTGTCTGGCTAGACAGCATGCTGGTCAAAGGGTGGATTTTAAAGAATCCTTCATCTGTGAGCTTGCCAGTAGTGTTTACAGAAAAATCAGACAGACCCCTGCGCCCTTGTGTGGATTACATCCTCTTGAACAATGTGACCATTCCAGATTGTTATCCCCTTCCTCTAGAAGCCTCTATTACCCAATCTATTACCAAGTCTAGGGTCTTTTCCAAGTTAGATCTTGTCAACACCTTCAATCAGGTTTAGGTGGCAGAAAAAGATGAGTGGCTTACAGCTATCAAAACCTGATGTGGTTGCTTCCAATTCAAGTTAATGCCATTTGAGTTGAAAAACGCGCCCGCCATCTTCCAGTGGGTCATCAAGGAAGCTTTAGGAGACTTGCGCTTCTCTTGTGCAGTTGCATATATTAATGATATTCTGATTCATTCACCAAATGCCAAGACACATGCCTGAGATCTGGTTGCTGTGATGAATGCTATCCAAAAAGCAAATCTGTTCATCAAACCCAGCAGGTGTGAGTTTTTCAAATCAGAAGTCACTTTCCTGGGGAATTTGGTTCTGAAAGATAGTCATGCGGTGTCTCCTGATAAGGCCCTTGCTTTGCGTGAATGGGCCACCCCACAGAACCAGAAGGAGTTATGATGCTTCTTGGGTACTGTCATATTCCTCAATAAGTTCTTGCCCGCTATCTCAGAGCTGGCAGCCCCTCTTCACCCCTTGGCTGGTAAAAACGCACCTTTTATCTGGACACCCCAATGTCAGAAGGCGTTTGAGGCTGTCAAAAGGGTCTTTGTGTCTACACCAGTTCTTTGCCATGCTGACATATCCAAGTCATTTATTGTGGCTTGTGATGCTTCCAATGTGACCATTGGGGCAGTTCTCCTTCAGGACCATGATGGGCATGAACTCCCAGTTGCATACTATTCTCAGAAGTTTGCATCCAATGAGCAATCCTGGGCCATCTTTGACAAAGAACTTCAGGCTGTGGTGGACTCTATTACCCATTGGCGTCAC
Source organism: Entomophthora muscae (assembly GCA_014839935.2). Taxonomy (NCBI): domain Eukaryota; kingdom Fungi; phylum Entomophthoromycota; class Entomophthoromycetes; order Entomophthorales; family Entomophthoraceae; genus Entomophthora; species Entomophthora muscae. The sequence goes on from QTSX02002251.1 coordinate 68,478, forward strand.
CATCTCCAAGGAGCCAATCATGAGTTTGTAGTACGTACAGATCACAAGACGTTATGTTATTTCCGGAAACCCCAGAAGTTGCTCCCTTGTCAGGCTAGGGTCATGAAGACCCTCTCAGCTTATAAGTTCAAGTATGAGTTTATCTCAGGCTCTCTCAACATTCTCCCCAATCTTCTCAGCCGTAACCCATCAATGTTCCCATCCAATGCCGAGAACAATCCCCAGATCACTCTCATTCCCACATTGTCAGTTCTGTTGCCCACACCAGGACTTCTGGCCCTATTGGTTCCGGTTCTGGAGTTCCCATTAGTCTTGCTGGGTATCTCCTTCATGATGTTTTATCCACCCAGTACACATTGCCAGATAGACAGGTGATACTGTCTAAAATTTCCCCAAAACACCCATTATTGGGCCCTTATGTTCTAAAGGTAAAAATAGGTTACCAAAACAACCGGGTATGGGTCCCTAAATCCTTGAGGGAACGTATCCTGACAGAACATCACAACTCTCCACTTTTTGGACATCCTGGCTCATCCAAATTGTTGAACCTGATCCAACGCACCTACAGCTGGCCAGAAATCACCAAAGAGATTACACCTTGGATCAAGAAATGTGTAACCTGTGCCTGTTCCAAGCCAGATTGCTCAGGAAATAATGGCCTTCTACACCCCCTGCAACAATCACAAGGTCTGTGGTCCTCTATTTCAGTAGACTTTGTGGTAGAATTGCCTCCATCAAATGGTTATGATTCCATCATGGTTGTGGTAGATTGTTTTAACAAGTATGCTGTGTTAATTCCTTGTCTCACTACTTTTAACTCCCTGGGAATGGCGGATTTGTTTGTGAAGCACATCTTTACCAACTTTGGGTTGCCTCAGGAGATAATTAGTGACAGAGGTCCTCAGTTCACCTCCAGATTCTGGGAGGACTTACTGAATGTACTGAACATCAAACCTTGCCGCTCAACAGCATATCACTCACAATCAGATGGACAGACAGAAAGAGTTAACCAGACCATGGAGCAGCACTTGAGATATTATGCAAATGCAGCAATGGACTCTTGGTCAGAAAATTTGCCTCTTGCACAGTTTGCATATAATAACTCAGTACACTCCTCAACAGGTACCTCTCCCTTTGAGGTAACCCTTGGATTCTCCCCATCCCTTGTTATTGGTCCTACTTTGCAGGCTCATATTCCAGCCGCGGCAGACATGACTGAGCACCTCAAGGCCACTCACATCAGGGTACATAACTCCTTGTCCAAATCCATACAAGCTTACAAAAGGACGTCTGACAAGAATAGGCGTTCTTCTCCAAAGTACCCTGTAGGATCACTTGTTATGCTAGATGCTATCAACATTTGGATAAAAGTTCTGGCCCGCAAGTTTGCTCCAAAATGGTTAGGTCCATTCAAGGTATTAGAAGACAAGGGCAATGGGGATTATGTTCTGGATCTCCCACCCTCTTACCGCATACATACTACTTTCAATGCCTGTTGCTTATCCCCATTTGAAGGACCGCTACCTTCCAACACAGGTCCTACAGAGGTTGAGGAAATTCCTTAATATGACATAGAGGAAATAATAGCCTCCTGTAGGGTGAGGAAGTCTCTCCAGTACTGTGTATCATGGAAAGGATACCTAGCATATGACAATAACTGGGTAAGCTCCAAAGATTGCACAAATTGTCAAGAGCTGGTATTGGAGTTTCACCGTAAGAATCCTGAATCCCTAGGTCCCCCATGGTCTATTGGCCTTAAAGATTCCTAAGGCCCACAAAAACTTCTCCCTGGCTGACCATTTCCAAGGAGGCATCCATCCCCAACAAGAAGGAAAGGATAATGTAAAGTTCCATGGCCCACCTTTGGCCCTGGATTGGGATGTATTTCTCAGACCATTGAAAAAGGTGGACCGTGTGCAGGCAACCCCCCCCAAAAAAAACCTAGAGGACTTGCCCACACGGTAGACAAACACTTTGTGTTGGCCTTCCTGGCTGAAGTTCTCATTTCCCCTTTGGAGTCCCCTCCAACTGCAGAGGAGACATTAATTTGGTTGGATTGCTTGTTGTCCTGGTGTTGCCTGGTCCTGAAACAATTAGCAAACCAACAAAAAATGTGGGCCACATGAAGTCAGAAAGGTCAAACCTGCAGCCTGGGGAAATTGGGTACCAAAACCTGCAACCAGTGGTGTCCCAGGTAGCTAATTCCTCCAGCCTGGGAGTCCCCTGGTCCGAAACAATTGGGTTCTGGAGCTCTCCAGTGGAGACATCAGAGGAAGGCATTAGGGGAAATGCACACCCTAAGTCCTCAGAAGGCTCCTAGCCAATTAAGGGGCTGATTCTTACATCTGGCCCCGCGGCCCCTATTTTCTGGGTCTCAAACCAAGATAAGATTGGCTAATACTCTTTAATAGGCTCCCCTTTAGATTGCACTCTGGTAGCTCCTTTCATAACCCTCCTGTCCTATCACCCCCCCTTTGCATAAAATGGAAGCATGGGCCGTCAGGTCCCTTGCTTACCAATTCCAATTGTTGAATAAACTCCTGACTTTGCAGATCTATTGTATTTTTAAGTTTGTTTAACAATAAAGATATTTATCCCAATTCCCGCTATTGTCCCTGCCTCCTGCTTTCTCTGGCCCGCCTGCCCATCTGCCTGTCTGCCTGTTGTTTTTTGTTGGGAATTGTTCTGAGTATATTAATTCAGATCATTTCCTATTATTTACCCGTGCACCTGGTCTGTCTGCCCAGTAGTTTTAGCAAAATAAGGGCACCCGCTGAAATCATGTTGTCACCTTGGTACAAGATGGCTATGTGGATACTGGTGCCCATTTCCCTCTTGTTCTGGTCCTCAAACCCAGTCTTTTGGAGCAAACTTCTCTTGATTTCTTGATCTTCTGAGTTTATTCTTGGTCTTTTTGCAAATGTAATTGAGCATCTCACCCAGATTCCCATCAACCCAGGATCCTATGGGTTGTTCTCTTGGTTGTCTTCTCATCTTGAAGAGTTGTTGCCACCTTTAGAATCTGTTACTACTGAAACTCCTTCTTCTGACTTGGTCAATCCTTCCCCCTTGCGCTAAATCCCTGAGTCAAATACAGAGGCCCCTTTCACTTGGGATTGCTCTCTGTGGTTACTTACTGGAGCCATAGTCATGGCTTTGGATGCATACTTCCCTCCCCTTTCACATCTGGTCTCCTTTGGGAGGTCTCTTTGAGCGGCTATCCCAGTCTTTCACTGGATGGCATCCTGGTGGGACCAACCACCAGGATGGGAGCCAGACTTTGTTAGTCTAGCCCCCTCTCTTACATGATGGGTATTTACCCCATGATCCCAAATTTTTCACAGTCTGTATAACCCCTGTCAGGGACAAATAACTTAGGGCTACCAGGGAATCATTCTGCTGCATTAAAGGTGTCTGTAACATCCTCAGAATTTAATTTGGGGAAATCCAGTGGAACATTGGTAGTGGTTTCTATAGTTGAGTGAGATAGCTTCATCTCTATTCAACTTTTCTTTTGACTGAAGGGTGATGTCTTGGGAAGAAGCACATGAATGCTAGCTTCTAAAGTACAGGTGCTGATGTTTTTCCCTTCTGGTTGAAGAGGTGACAGGTTTTTTTTTTGAAATTTAAGCTTTAGAAGCAAAGGGTTCACTCGCTCATGTGCAAATTGGGGAGTGGGTAAAGTTCTAGGATTAAATGAAGCATTGGATGGCCCAGAAGTATCCTAAATTTAGCAAAGGTAGTGTACCAGGCTATCAATAGGCCAGATGACCTGGAATGCTGGCATGAGGGTACGGTAAAGTGCTGTATATGGTTTGAGAGCAGAGCGCAAGACAATGTATGCATTGTGCTCTGTGAGTGATCCTGGGCCTGCGAGTACCTGAGCCTCTAGAAAGAATATGTCTGTAAAGTTGGAAATGGGCTCATCTTTTCAGAGCTGCATCCTCAAGGATTTTTTTCCCTCACTCACTCTGGCCACGCTCTCAATCTTTTAAAGTAACTGGCCTCAGCAGTGGCACAGGACCAATAATTTGCCAGCATTTGTGAAATGATGAGGTTGGTAATAGATGTGTCTAACTGGTTCAGAAGAGTGGTGGATTTTTTACTGGCCATTAGATTCATACATTGAAATTTCAAACAATAAAATAAAGGTATGTAAATTTCCCTTGGGATGAAATTTGGGGAGGTTCATGGGTTTGAACAGCAACTGGCAGCATTTAAACTGCCTACATGTAACATCCTCCATGTCAACAATTTCCAAAAAAAATAATTTTGTATTTTTATTGTATGTTTATTGATTTTTTTGCCTTGGATAGCTTTTCTCAATGTTAAAAGTTAGACTTGACTTTAATTTTCAAGTTTTAAATGAAATTGTAAAATATAGCCAAGCTAAAATTTGGTATTGTCAACATGGAGGATGTTAAATGCAGACAGTTTAAGTTCTGACAGCTGCCGCTTGAACCTAGGCACACTATCCTCATCAGGTCTGTATCTTGTGGGGGAGAGGTTTCCTGACAGGCGTGCACAAGGAAGTTCTGGTGGGATGCTCCTGGGGAAGATTCAGAGCAGTTGGGAAAGGGAGTTTCATCAGGCGTGGGAGGCACTAAAAGACAGGGGGTAGGCTTCTACACCCAGAGGATGAAGAGACATCATCATCTTTGTATACCAAGCTCATAGGATTTCAAATCATAGCTGATTTTTTTGGAACCTCCCTGTTCCATCATGAGCTTTAGAGCAGGTCTTGGCTACAGCAGTACCAGGCGTCCTGCAGCTCAGCTCTAACTTCAGCTAGCTGCGCTTCCAGACCTCACATTGCATTTTGGAGCTGCTTGATAATGGACCCATACCAGGCCATCCTGCTGCAGTATTCCTTAATGGTGGCCTCTTGAGACTCCGCCTTGCCATCAGCTTTGTTACCAGCAGCCATTGGGTCTCAATCTTCAGCTCTGACAGTTGCTTTGGGCCGTTATTGCTTAGCACCCCTTTCCAAATTCCCTGGACCACATCATTTCTGGGAATGGTCAAGCTGTGCAGGTATCATATTACATTATCTGTCTCAGGGGGGAAGTAGTGGAGTTGGTGGAGGCAGGCTCCTGGGGTACCTGCTGCAGTTTATTCTCCTGCCCTGTAGAGGATCCAGGAGATTCATTCTTGATGTTTATCATCCCATCCTGACTCTTTTAAAGTATAACAGGGATCCCTTTATTGAGCTTTAATGAGCTCAGATCCCAGGCAAGAAACCTTGGCGTTCAACTCTCTGCCATCCACTGGTTGCTTCCACACCTTTTAATCCCCATAGTTTTAGCTGCATAAAATCTCTCTCATTCCATGATAGTCTTTTTTCAGTTAAAGGCAAAATGTATATTAAAAAAATTTGAGGGGAAAGCAACCGTTGTCACAAGTTATAAGTGTCTTTTTTTATTTTAACCATGTTTCCATTGTATACCAATCAGGGTATAATTGGCTAAAACCCCCTCCAGCTCCAGAATCACCCCTGGATCCCAACACGCACTCTAAAAAAATAGCAGCCTCATTCAATCAAGACCTTTGAGAAGAAGGCCTCCACACTTCAGCCTATAATAATGCCCCCATACATCCCAGAGCCGCTGGGTCTCTTCCCTGGACATGTACTTCCATGGCTTGAAGCGTTCTATACCCCCAGGGCCAAACAGTGTAGAACATCTATATCCCTGGTCCAAGCTTCCGTTTCCCCTCTGGAGGAACAGCTTATTGATCCTGAATACCTTTGCACCATTGTCTTTAAATAACCCTGTCTGCATCAACTGATTTCCACAATAAAGCCACATTGGAATGGTTCAAATATTGTACCAGGTGCCACTTCAGCGCCCAGGAATGTTCCCAGGCAGCACCCAAAACATGCCCTGGGGGTGCTTTAAAAATTGATTAGGCGGAGCAGCAGGGCTTTTACCCCAATAAATCTGCCAGGGCAGCACTTTACGCCCCCTTTGGGGGAGGGGCAACTTTAATTTGGCCTTGGCCTTCCTTCTCAGCAGGTTCAAGACCATTGCCCCTATTATTGGCTCTCATCAACCATGTTCCTGGGTATGCTATAGCCAACCTTATTGGTTAGTCAACTGGTTTCCAAGACACAGGATCTCAATCAGTCCTTTGCCCCCATTCCATCCATATAGCTGGATCTTCATCAATCCTATTGCTGGGGGCCATGATATCAACTCTGCTCATGTTTGGTTTGTCTGTCAAAAGAATAGCTACTCCGCATAGATAGTTGAGACTATGGGTGATTCTCTATCAAGTATGGTGATGTAGGGTAGGACAATTTGATGCAGATGTGTTAGAGTATGCATCCCAGCACAGCCATTTTACCATGCCGCTTAGCTGAGGGGGAAGCTGGGTACCCAATGCCCAGATCCCCTTGCTGTAGCCCCCAGTCACCTCCAGATCCTCAGGGCTGATTAGCATTTGACATTGGTTGGATTCATTTGTACTGGGAGGGCTATATAGCTCTCCGCTATCTCCTTTAATAAAGAACGCCTTCTTACACTTATTAGCAATTCACATTCACTTGACTTTGGCTGGTTAGCGGTTAGGTAAGGGGTGTACTTTAAGCCCCTTAAACCCATAAGCCTTAGCCCTTGCTACAAGCCAGCAGGCTTATTGTTGTCAATTGGGTTTAAGGGCTCCCCAATTTACAGCACCAGGTAGGCATTGACAAACCTCCCCTTTAACTAGCCAATTCTCACAGCACCAGGCCTGTACTTGACACAGCCAGGTCCATTTTGGCCCTACAAGTAAATCACCATCAATCATAGTCCAGGGTATCTGTTACCCCTCCAGCTAACCAGTAAATCTGAGATGCCTAGCCTCTACTTGAAGCCGTCCATCTTAACCTGTACATGCAATTAGGTTGGCGGCAGTTATATTCCTGGAGATCAATTACCCCTCTGGTTGATTGATTGGTTGGGCCCCCTTTCCAACTCTGCAAAGCAATCCCAGTCCAGCCCTACAGTCAGATACACATCTGCCATACCCCTGGGGATCCATCACCCTCCCAGCTAACCCACCAGTTCACGCCACCTTGCCTGATCAGTCATATCATTATCTGTCCCTGGATCAGTACAGCCAGATTGGTTCCTGGGTCCCCATTGCTGCAGTGGGAACCCTTGCCCACCCAGCCCTACCGCTTGGATCTTGACCTATCAGGCTCACCAGGACCAACCAACCCCTTTTGCCACAGCTCATGAATGCCGTAGAAGCAAGCCTGCAGCATCAAGCAGCCAGGTTGCCTCCCAATACTGGCTGGAGGTGGTGTTGAACTTCATAGGGCTGCCCTTGAGATTGCTGGTCCAAGCCTGGGCCAGGCCCTCCATATTAACCACCCCAGGATACAAGGTCTGCCAGGGGGTGCCTGGGTTCTGGGTGAGCTGGCCGGCTTAGCCTGCACCTCTCTGATTGGGCCAGCCAAGGGTGTGTTTGCCTCTTGGGGGATGGTCTGGCAATGCTCACTGCTGCGGCATAGGGTCCCTAGCAAGTATAGGGGGAGCTGCATCAAGGCTGGGGGCCAGGAGATCTAGGACCCTGCCCAATACCCCTGGCAACTGTGGGTTCAGTCACCCCAGAGGTTGCTGAGGGGTGGGGAGGTTCTGGTGACCCTGCTCTGGCAGGGACTGCCTGGACTTGGCAAGCCTGGGCATCCAGGGATGCTGGTCCATGGTCTGGCTAAGCAACCAGATCCCAGGCCTCCATAATGTCTTACCCTTGCACCCCACAAATTAGGGATGGCGGGGTGGAAGTACCTCAGCCCACAATCCCCAAGACCCTTGAGGTTAGGGAAGCAGTATATATGCCCAGTATCTGGGCCAGGAAGCTGGGGAAGGGACCAGTAAAGTTTGAGCGGTGGGGTGGGAGTGGGAGAGTTCCCACCAAAAGGTTTGTGTGAAAGTTGATTGCCTGTGGGAGGTTAGAGGCTACATGATAATAGTGGGGGGGCTTAGCTCTACAGGGTGGTTAGGTAGTGCAATGGATAGCTCTTACTATCTACTTTCAGATAAAGGGGAGAGGTGGTTGGTTTCAATGAGGTCCTTCTCCTGGAAAAGCTGTTGGTCCCTTTCTATGTCACTGGTTTCCATGGGGGAATTGTCATAATGTTTGTGAAAGCTGTCAGGATAGGGGTGGCTGGTTATGGACTAAGACCTCCCTGTACAGGAAATTGGGTGGGTCCCCTGTAGTGAGCACCATCTATCACAGTTGAGTATTGGTCAACTAATAGCCTCAAAACTGTTGGGGTACAGGGTGCTTGACTCTTTTACTGTAGTATGTGAAGATATGGTTAGGGCCTTTATTGGGAGGGCTGGAAGAGGAAAATAGCTGCACCCTATTTCAACATTAGCTTCTGATCCTGGGGGAGTTTTTGCCAGATTTAAGGTACTGATATTTTTCTGCCAGCTGCTATGCTTATACCCCTGCTGGGAAGTATCTCCTGGATGATAGAATCCTCTTCTTGGGAGTTCCAGCATGCCCCTACTTCAGGATAGGTGTGTCCTGAGTTTGATGCCTAGACAAGGTTATTGTTTGCTGGGTGAAGGCCATTACAGATGATGCTTGTTGGTGTGGATATAAATGGTACCAGGATCATAGCTTGTGCTGACAATTTCCATCTGGTGTTGATGTTTAGTAGTAGGAATTTGTTGGGGAAGGTGAGGATTTTAGGGTTCTTACTGGGGCGGCATGGCAACTGCCAGAATTAACTCATTCCGCAAGTCAACTTAATATATTTCAACAATGAGAATTGAAAACACTTTAATGTTGACAGCATTTAAAAGTCAGAATTAAGTTTTAACTAATGCAGACTACTAAATGTCACCACACTTTTTAAAAAAGCAGAAACCTGTTTCCTGAACATTTTACTTAATGAAAATTAAGCTTCAAAATACTTTTTAGGGTTATGTGACAACATAGATTTAAAAAAGTCCATAAAAAATGATGCATGACAATTAAAAAGATTCATAAAAATACACTTCAAAAATAATTTGCTATGAAATTAGCTATCTTTACTATAATAAATTTTTCCCACTTATAAAAACAAAAAATCTGACACACAAAAAGATACTAAATAAAAATATACATATTTTAGGAAAATATAATCAGAAACAGTAATATAGAGTTTTTTCTATATCAAAAACTACAAAAAACATATAATTTACTAGTAAAATACCAATATAGGCCATGTAATACAGTCTAAAGCATCAAACTATGGATAGAAAATCAATGATTTTATAAAAGCGGTATCATAAAATATCAATGAGTTATTTAGAATAATTATTTATTTAAAAATGTTATACTGAACATATAAGAACTATATACAAAATTAGGCAATGCTCAATAAATTTAATTAAAGGCTAGACTGTGATCACCTGGTTGCCATTAAGAACTGTGGAAACCTTCTTGATGTATTCCCCAATCTCTGAAAGCTTATATTTGGCCTTGACAACGTCCTTGATCTTCTCTTGATATTATTTCTCTTTGGTGGTTCTCTTCTTCTTAGATGGGCAGTTCTCAATATCTCTGATGTATGCAGCAGTCTTCCCCTGTTGGACTTTGAGATGCTTGTAGAAGGTGTTATATCTGGGCTTGATTCCAAAGGAGGACTTGATATGCTTATGCCAGCCCTCCAAAGATGAAGTTGTTTTCATCTCATCCTTAAGAACTTCCTGATAGTGTTTCCTGTTTGCTTTGGCTCTGGGCTTAGTGACCTTACGGCCAATCCACTGTGGTTTGTAATATTCCATGAAAGGGTAGAAGGCATCCTCATGTTTCTTGGCATATGGATCCTGGCATAGGAGGCCAAAGGCTTGTCCAGCATGCTCTGGCTTTACAGAGGCTAGTGCTACAAACTGCTGAATTAAGAACTTTCACTTTCCTGATGTATCTAGACAATGGAGCTTGCTGAGCTCAGGTAGACCCTTTAGTTGCCTGCTGACAGCCTGTCAATAATGGAAAAAACACCCCCAGACCTCTCCATCAAAGGTGTTTATAAAAGCGTTATAATGGGCAGCTTCATAGTCCATGATTATAGTTGAGGGACCAAGTGCTTTATCATGAGCTTCTTGTTATGCAGCAAGGGTGGCTTCATCCTTTTCATCATCATCTGGATTGGCTCTAGTGTTATGGCCCAGAGGACTCTTTTTATTACTTGGTAGGGCTTTGATGCCCTCCTGAAGGATTTTAAAAGCCCTTGTGTAGATCTCTTCTGTTGCCCCAGGAAGCAGAAAGTAGGCAAATGGGAGCACCTTGCCTTCAATAAGGGAATGTACAACCCATAGTTGGTAAAAAAGGCAGGGGCATACAGCAAAGGTACCATCACATAACCAGGTCTCTGAATCTCTCAATTGCTCCAGGTTCTGCTGTGTAGCATAGGATATAATTCTTGCCTCTGCTGTAGGCCCATCATCATGTAAAAGGAATGCCTTATCACCATTGAATATCTTTAACTCCTCTGGCAATACTAACTCTCCTTGGACCATGGCAGATTTCCTATGAAAGAATAGATCACAGCGTTTGTCACAGATGTACTTCACTAACTGGTTGGGGTCAGGGATGAGCTTCAGGTTCTCATTAATTAGGTGTGTGGTGGCCTTAACTGCCAGATCAGAAGCCTTGACAACTTTGGAGACTGGGACCGCTTGGTAGAGGTACCCCTTTAGAAGCTTTTCAATAAGATTGATTGGAGCATCACATGTGTGCTCTCCTTTTTCACTAGTGACTTTATCTCATCCTTCTGTGTGGATCCTGGCAGCCCAGCTTCCATCTTCACAAACATAATGCTTGCTTCTTCCTGCTCTCTTATGATTTTCCCAATTGAAAACATAGCCATCACAGACTAAACTTGCCCCTCCTTTGACAGACATTAGAGGGGGAAACCAAGGGAACTTCTTTGAGAGCTTAATGTCTCCTTTGACATTACATATATTATGAACCTTTAGGGGATCCCATGGTCCAATTAGTGCTTGATGATAGTCAGACAGGTAATCATCAGTATCTTCTTTGTTGATACTTGATGAGGAGGATGGAGGTGCAGATTCATTTGGCGGTGGAGGGGAATTATCTGGAGTTGAATTCTTGTGCTTCTTGGACTGGGATGAGCTTGATTCCTTGGGGCTTGATTCATCTGGGCTTGGCTAGGGTTATGGACTCTTGGGTATCTTCTTTCTTCCTTGCTTGTTTAGTGGACCCCATCTCTTTTCTGATTGGTACCAGCTTGGAGAAGAGGAGGGGGTCAGGGGAGGGCTCTTTGTTTTCAGGGTCTGGGGTCTCCTCCTTTGTCTTCTGTTTCTTTGAGGGCTCTTGGATGGGTTTTTTGTTGGATTAGGGACTTTGGGCCTGTCCAGAGGCTTTGGGCACTTTTGTGGTTGACTTGGGGTTTTTTTGTGGCTTCTTGGAAGATTTGTCCTACAATAATTAGAGTATAGTTCATAAAGTAAGAATAATCAGTTGAAACACAAATAAAGTTAAATAACATTGACTTGTTTTATTTTTTATTATTAAGTAAATAGTTTACAGGAGTATGGAAAATAATTTTAGAGCTAGTTTATTAGCAAAGAATAGGGAAAAACCATGTTTAAATAAAAAGTTAACATTCTGTTGGTCACAATAGTCAAAAATATTTAATTTGGTTTTTCAGCATAAAAAAACACTTTAATTTTGACGTCAACCTACTGCCGGTCAGCATTAGACTAGAAAAATACTATGCAAATCACTTATAAAGCTTAGTTAATATTTTCCAGAGTTGGTTTTTTAAGGCTGAAACTGATTATTTTTAAATTTTCAAAAATTAAAGATTTGCATATGTAGCTTATGAAAACTAAATGATAGGGATTGTAGAGGGAAGTCTGAAGTACAGCCCTGGGTACTTTGGCCTGAATTACCATACCATTATATGTGTGCTTTTTATTAAGCGGCAGCGTTTTACTAATAAACCAGTGAAGGTGTCAACATTCAGGCAGTCAGTGTTCTTTTATAGTAACTCTCCTATTAAATCTTGCTTAAATTATATCACTTTGTTTGCTTAGCCAAACCCCTTTGTTGCAATTTAGGTGACACGTTAATTTGACACAAAGTTGATATTATAAATACATATATAAATTCTAGTTTTAACATATACATTTTGGCTTAAGTGCACTTCCAGAAATAAGCTATATATCAATCCAATGGGTTTAACATAACACTAAAGATCTTAATAATACAAAGAACACTATGAAAGTTGGTATATGTCTTTGTTCAATGCTTATCTTATTGTATACTTAATAAAAACAGTAGTATAATATATAAAAAGTAGTTATTTTTAGAATATTGTATATTTTATTAAGAAATTTATGGATTCTTATTTGGGGTCAACATCCAGATATTACTTACTGGAGTCAACCTTAGTGTAAAAGTACAAAGAAACTTATATTTTCATAGTAAATTAGACTGGTTTTTTGGCTTAACATTAAGCCTTTGTTTAAATGGTGTCAAAATTATGTCTGTTCCTTTTTAATTTTGCAATTCTGACTTAATAATTCACTATGAAAAATTAGCTTAGTTTTGGAAATGCCCAATTCCGGTGGATAAATACTAAAATAATGTTGACTTACTGAATGTCAACAAATTGTTGACATTCAGTGAGTCGACTTGTGGAATGAGCTAATTCTGGCAGTTGCCAGCAGCACCGGATATTGATTGGGGTTGGCGGCCTGATTCCCAAAATGTTTGGTAGGTGGGGCAGGTTATTTGACGGCTCTACCGCAATGGTCAACGATCCCCTGGGGTCGGATATAGGCCAGGTTTATGCTGATGGTTCGTGAAGGTTGGCGGTGGGTCTTGCCATTGTGGCTCGGTCAGCATCCCCGACAGGTATCTAGTGCGTTGTTGGCCGGCAAAACTTTCCAACTGTGGGGTTTATTAGTAGGGTGATAATCAAGTGTAACCGATGCTATGCTTGATGTACCATGCGTGTGTATCAGACTCTACCGAGGATCTACTTGGTTTCAATCCTGTTCGTTTATTTAAATTAGCATTTAGGCTATAAATTTGATAAAAAAAAGGTGGAATTGGTGCGAGAAGTAGGTCATGGATGTGAGTTACACTTTTAGATTATCCGTTGAGATAGGAATAACTTGTAGGATAAATAAGCCATCTTATAAAAAGGATTGGGTAGAATGGATGGATAGATTAGGTATGAGATTTATTAAACTCTTCTGCGTCCCCTGGAGTTCCTTCGTCTTGGGTTGCCAGGGTTTGGGACCCTTCGATGCTGGGCGGTGGGAGGGCGGGCTTGGGTTGGTCGGGCAGGCGGTGAAGGTTTAGATGTTGTGTATACTTTCTTGGAAATATCTGCGATAGACTTGGGGTTGGCTGTTTGAATATGGGGTTTTGAAGGGGTGACTTGTCGTTGGACTTGTCGTTGGACTTGTCGTTGGACCGGTCTAGCTTGGTTTCTGGAGTATCGGGGTTTCCAGGCACTGGGCTTGAAAGCCTGTTGAAAAGGGCTTGCTTGGGAATAAAGTTCTGAGGGATTATAGGGGGAAGGATAATAATCAATAGCCTCTGGGTAAGCATACCCACTTGGCAGATACCCGTTAAAGATCCCTCCCACTGGATAAGGAGCCTGGTTTGGCGGCAGATATAAAAATGGATCAAAGCCTTGACCCATTACCGGAACAGGTACTGACTCGACAGGCAGAATAGAAAGGGAAAGCAGAGTAAAGCAAAGCATATCGCGAATCACACACTTGCAATGCTTATAACCAAGATATTAATTATTTATACTTCTAATGGCAAGCAGGGAAATATATCAATGCTGAAGCCCCATAATCACTACTAATGATTGTATCAAATCATGGGTGATGCACTCACCATCAAGCAGAAGCTTCCTAATTGGATGTCTGAGACAAGAAAATTCCTACCTACCAAACGCCACTAAAATATAACTGAACCCCTAATAAATTTCTTAATCAAAAATAACTATCCAAGTGTATACGATTGGTATCATAGTCTATTGACTTGGGATGAATTATTTTTAAAACAACTTATTCTAAATATATAATTGCATAATTGAATGTCTCAGCGACAATTGAGTTTCGAGTATTGGAAGATTCCGCAACCCTTGACGAAACAGGCATGGGTTACGGGATCCCGTCTTGTCTCCAATACATGGTATAATTGCGGTGATAACTGTTATATGATAAAGCCATCAGAAACCTGTTGAACCCCCTGATCAACTCGAAAAGGGAAGGTTACGCTAGTATCGAATGGCAATTTGGAGGCGAAGTACTCAGAAAACGGAAGTCCATGCCGTTAGATTGTAGCACCAGTATATCCATCTTAATTTTTAAAACCATCGACCAAATCCCCATCTGATTTTCCAGGATCAAGCCTAGATGGCCACGAATCAAAGTTTCGCCAGCAGCTGATCAGCCGAGAGTAGCACCAGAGATGTAAAGTTTAATAAATTCTATTTTGATATCATCTTAATCAGATACGGTTATTGTTGAAAAGGAGGTCCCCTTTCATAACCCCTAGGGAAAGATAACTGCCCTTTTATGAGCTACCCAACATCCATCCCAGCTCCATGTTCCTGATAAAGGCAAACCTTAAACACCACCTTTACCCTGCTCCTAGGAGGTCACCAAGGTGTATCTCAGGTCAAAGCCCAGGACCAGCTGGGTTGGGGTGACATCCTCAGGGATACTTTTTCTATGGAAATATCAAAATTAAACTATCCTAATGCTCCAAAAGGGGATCAGCATACCCCCAACCATCATTGGCAACCAATAGCTAGGAGGAATGTATTTCACAGCAATACATGGGCTACCAAACCAACTCCATCATCTAGGGAGTGGCTTGCATGAGAATCTTCCATACAACAGTATCTCATATCTCACAGCTATCTGCCCCGCTACACTCATTCCTGGACCAGGAGTTTTCTATGCGTGAGCAGACTAAAGTTCTGCCTCTTCTGATCCTCTTGACCAGCTCCAAACTCACTATCACTAGGGAAGTTCTCTGCCACAAAAAAGGATAACAGGGTGCAGGATAGCCTTTACTGACAGAAGGAAGATCCCCTAATAAACCTTCAGAATTGTCACTAATTTGGAGCTCTTTTGACCCACCACTCCTTCAGCAATGACTTCTGAACACTTCAATAGATGTCTGATTAATCCAAACCATCCCCACCTGTACCCATTGACATGCAGATCAAGCTCCCAACAAAGCTCCCTCTGCCACCAAAAGGGTTCTTAAGGACCCTGTTGACTTACCAGATAGCCTCCTACTTATAGCCCCTGCTCCCTGATGTTTATCCCTCAAGAGTGGCTTCCTTCAAAAGCTTAAACTATCCACGCTCACCTTTTCCTGTGATAAAATAAGCCTCCATCCCTACACCCTCAGAAGTTTGAAGTATTGATCCCCTGCTATCTTACTTAAACTTTAAGCTTTTGGTTTTCAACCAATCATGCTCATCAGGAAACATGCCCCAGCTTGACCAATAGTTGCAGAGCGCAAGGCTAGGCCAGTTCTGAAGCTCCATGGCAATCCAACCGGGATATCTGTCCCCATCCCCCAGATTGCTCAGAGTATCAACTCTTTGGGCACCAAAGTGTTACCCGGTTCCAGCGCTGGTCTTTCCTGCATCCAGCCCTGGCAGATTCAAATTAGTAAAATGGTGTTTAACTGGCTCTTCTTGATCTTCTTCAACGGTTTGCACATATATTTACTCTTGTAGTAAAGTCCAAGGAAACCTCTCATCAAAGCGGCTGTGTATCCTGCTCTTACAGTAGAGTACCTTCACCTACCCTAGGAACTTACTGGGGGAACCTGTTCCCTGCCATCTCCCCAATCCCCCTGGTTGACT
The DNA here is from genome assembly GCA_014839935.2 of Entomophthora muscae. Classification (NCBI taxonomy): domain Eukaryota; kingdom Fungi; phylum Entomophthoromycota; class Entomophthoromycetes; order Entomophthorales; family Entomophthoraceae; genus Entomophthora; species Entomophthora muscae. The sequence continues at coordinate 84,346 of QTSX02002251.1, forward strand.
ACTGCAGTAAACCAGGGTAAACCCGTCCTCCTTCTGCTACTGCAGCAAATAGGTCTGGGGAGATGCTGGAGCACCTTCTTCAAAATTCCCTCCTGCCCATTCCAAATCCCTTCCTGTAGCATAGCATCTTTAATAGCTATCCCACAACTTAAATAAGCCCTTATAGATGGCCTCCATCCTGGCTTCCACTGGGTAGTCCCCATCAGTCAGCACCTCCAACTTGGGCAATAGGTCTCCCCAAGAGGTTCACCTAGACTTGACCCCCATCAGTAAAGTACACCCAGGTCATTATAATCAAGCATATCCATGCACTGCTGCTGTTTTACTCGTCCAAGCGGCCAGCTTGAGCCTTCTGGCCTAAAGTAACCCGCCCAGCTTCCCAGTACCCTGCAGGTTGTTAAGTTCTGCAGCAGCTCCTCTGGACACCCACCCTAACAATGGTCCTGAGCTAGCCATACTTTGCCCAGCAGCTTCAAGACCTCCCTAAAGCTACCCTAAATACATGGAACAGGGAACTTCACCCTCCTCCAAGGTAAAGTTGCCCAACTGGGGGGAGGATGCAGTTGGGGTCAGGGCTCTGATGCAGCCTCAGCATGCCTGTCCTGGGGAAGAACCCTGGATTATTCTCACCCTGGCCAGCCACATGACAATCGTACTCGGCATGGCAACCCTCTTGGGGTGGGCAACTTCTCAACTCTTCCAGAGCTCTAGCAATGAGCCACCTTACCAACATCTTAAGGCCAAGGACCAACCTCACCCACCTCTGTTGAGAAAACTCCTGGCTACCACTGCTGGGCAAGCCAACAGAAAAGCCACCATTCACCACTCCCCGGCAACCATCTGCTGCTTGGACATCATCAGCCTATGCCTGATAAACTGCCCCGCCAGAGGATCTTGGCACAGTCCAATCAAACCGTTTGCTAGCCGTAAGCTAATTGGCAGTCAAATCCTGGTAACCCCTGCTGTGAAGCAAGGTGGGATCAACTAGCTTCATCCCAAGATGATGGAGTCCTTTCCTATGATGCCAGAGATTTCTAGTGACCAGGCATGCCCCCCTTCTGCTTGGTTAAGGAGCCTACCTACTTGGACCATACCCCATGGGAGTCCTACTGTGATAGTGCCCAATCTCTGGGGGGTGCCCCCCCTGAAGCTGGATTGGGGACGGTTGGCAGGGGTTACCTGGAGCCCTTGGCTCTTAACCAGGTCCACCCCAACCCTTTCAAAGGAGGTCCTGGGTCCCTACCTTTTCTCAGTATGCCTGGTTGCCATAATCCTTGGGCACCGTGTGGGAACGCCGCCATTCACCCTGTTTTGATCCCACCCCTGTTGGGTTGTTTCCAGGCCAGATCCCTCTCTTTTGCTTTGGCCTGTTGAAATGAGGCTGGCTCAGAATTGGGGATATGATTGTTTGGTTTCCTGATCCGGCGCAGCTCACTCCCCTCACTCATGCTTGTGGCAAGCAATCCTACCCTCCATGCACTGCTTTGTGGTAAGGCTACACAGGATATAATCCCAGTCTTTATACCCAATAAGATTTAAGCTCAATTCACATTTTTGTCTCTGTGTTGCCACGTACTTCAGCGCCTCTCTAGCCACCTCTATGTCATGGTAGGTTCCATAATGCCGGGTATCGTCCATCAAAGTAAGAAGGCACGGAAGGCCAGAAAACCTATATTGAAGTTGACCAAGTTAACGGATTTAAACCAAACAGTTGATTGAAAATGGGTCACGGCTGCTCCTACGTACTTCAGCGCCTCTCTAGCCACCTCTATGTCATGGTAGGTTCCATAATGCCAGGTATTGTCCATCAAAGTAAGAAGGCACAGAAGGCCAGAAAACCTATATTGAAGTTGACCAAGTTAACAGATTTAAACCAAACAGTTGATTGAAAATGGGTCATGGCTGCTCCTACGTACTTCAGCGCCTCTCTAGCCACCTCTATGTCATGGTAGGTTCCATAATGCCAGGTATTGTCCATCAAAGTAAGAAGGCACGGAAGGCCAGAAAACCTATATTGAAGTTGATCAAGTTAACGGATTTAAACCAAACAATTGATTGAAAATGGGTCACGGCTGCTCCTATTTACCAGCTGAAACCAGCTCCCTCTTGTAAACTGACATTGATAAATCAACGTAATATGAGGGTCACCTGATATAAGCTCATTAATTGGCATGGTTGTCAGAAACTGGTCACGCAAGGGTTCTTTGCAACCTGGTCTAGATACTTTCTTGAAGATGCCAAAGGAATAGGAGATCAAGAATCAGGTGGTACTGCTTAGTCAATTTTTCTGGTATATATTGAATAATTTTCCCTGTTTCAACTCTAAGAGTTGAGTCCTTCTAAATTTATCCAATAAAAATCAATTATCCCAAGTTCTAACTTTAAAATTTTAAAAATGCATCCTGTGCTTGGGTTGTTGCGGTATATCCTGTACAATCTGATTCTGAACAGAATCATTTCAAGAAGATGGGGCCCTTCATCTGGAACTTTGTTGTTGGCGCCGCAAAATGTTAATTGCATGCCAGTCAATTTTGTAGCTCCTCCCCTCATTCTGGAAAATAAAAATTGTGTCACTTCTCAATGCCCAGAATTCTACGCTGAAGATGCATTGATGCTTTCCCAGGTCATTTATCTTGGTTTACTCTGGTTAGGATTGATTGTTCTACTTAATCCTGGAGTTTCAATTGGAAATTTCACAAAAAGATATTTAAAGCCGTGTTGGTGGTTAATCATCAATTCTATGTGGATTTGGGTGGTAATTCCCCATCATTTAGAAACAGCTTCATATTATCCAGTGATTTCCGTCACATTACTCAACTCTTCTACATCTGAGTTTTTGGAAGCAGTTTGTCATGAATTCATGTTTCTTTTCTCCTGCTCCGTTGAGATATCTGCGTTTACCATGTTTATTTGCATTAGTTCATTTCTGAGTTTTCAGTTTGGACTTTTCTTTAATTTTTGGTTTCCATCTCTGGTTGCAGTAATAGAGACTGGATTCTCTGTTTCCGATTTTCGTTGCGTCATGTCATTCTGGCGTCTGAATTATTTTCCTGCCTCACCCACTGATGAAATTTCGCGTGAAGTTTTGTCAGCATTATCATTTTATTCCGGCTCTAGCCTTAGTCACAAATCCCAAGTTTACCATGTGATGACAAAGGTTTCCAAAGATGCTTGAGAATGGTTATTGTCCACAGTGGAGCGCAATCCACGTGTTTTAACTAAGAGTGCATCTCTATACCTTTTGTTAAAAAATTTGTGTGTATCTATTGAGGAGCTCAAAGTATATTGTAAGCTGTACGCCTTCCGTCAGGGTACAACATCGCTTTCGGTATTCCTTCCTCAGTTTCTTACCTACTGCCATACAATCAATGTTCCCAAGGTGAACAAACTCTCAGCATTGTGGTTAGCAGTTGATCAGACTGCCCAGGATTTGGTGGTTTGGGATTCCCCGTTAACCACAACTGAGGCCCTGGTAAGCCAAATTCTTTCTCTGGTCTCAAATCTGTCTACTTCCAAACAAGGTACGTTGGTAATTGAGGATAAACCTGCTGCGCGCTCTTGGTTTTCTGGTCCTTGCTCCTCAGTAGTTTCTTCTAACCAAAGCCAAGATTGTTTTCCCCCTAGCTTGTCTCAACTACCATTGGCGGTGGTGAACAAACCCAGTGATGTAAAGGAGGCCCCTGTAGTGTCTGTTCCTGATAGTTCCTTGGCAATGCTTCAGCACGTTGTACCTGCAAAATCTTCCATTATTACATCCAAAGAGTTGCCCCTTGTTCCCATTGATTGTGATAACCCCATTCTTCCAGCTGCTGTCCAATAAATGATTGAGTGTTACTTCCAGGAGCATCCTGCTTCCTTAGCTGCTGTCCATACTTCCAATGAAAAACATGACCCTGCCAAGATTGCTACCTTTGTTGCAAATAAATCCACTTCTGGTTACTTCTTGTTTCATGGTAGCATCAATAATGGTCAGACTATCTATCAGCCAGCCATCTTGTTAGATACAAGTGCTTCCAAAAATTTTACAAGTGTGGAGACTGCTGACTTGCTACAACTCAAGTACCATCCAGGAATGCTTGTTAGGGGTGGAAATTGTCAAACGTTTCCCTCTTTCCAGCTGAAGAAGACAGTTACTTTTGTAGTAGCAGGCCAGTCTTTTACTGCAAGGTTTTCTGTTTGCCCTACCCTTATGTATCCTATCATTTTGGGAGTGAGTTGGTGGAGAGATCATAATGTATCAACCTTACTGGAGAAAAATGAGCTACAGGTGGAACAATCCTTGGGTATGACTATTTGTATTCCGCTGTTGGATATGTCTGAATTGGAGCAATCATCACAGACAATACAGTCAGTGCCTATCCCTGTCCCCGTAAGTTTGGATTTACCAGCATGTTTGCAACCCTGGTCTGCGGCATTTGACGCCACCAGAGGCAAAGTCCTTTCCAAGCACACTCAGTTTGACTTTGACTTTAAAGTTACTGTTGACCTGATTCAAATTGTGTCTTCTATTTACCCTTTAACCTTGAAGGAAGATGCATGTTTGGAAGAGTGGACTTGTGACATGTTAGCAAAAGGCTATATTTGTAAGAAGGCTTCATCAATCTGCTCTCTGTTATTGTTTGTTCAGAAGTCTGATGGGTCCCTTTGTCCTTGTGTCAACTACAGGAATTTGAATAACATTACAATTCTGGATCCTTATCCTTTACCTCTCAAAGCACAGATCTCTAGATGTGTTGAGAAGGCCAAGGTATTCTCAAAACTTGATTTAATGAATTCTTTCAATCAAATCAGGATTGCAGAAGGAATGGAATGGTTAACAGCATTCAGAACCAAGAAGGGTATCTTCCAGTTCCGCGTAATGCCTTTTGGATTGAAGAATGCCCCGGCTTGCTTTCAGCGGTTGATTGATTCAGTCCTGGGAGATCTCCTAGGTGTTTGTGCCATTGCATATATGGATGACATCTTGGTGTTTTCTCCGGATGAGGAGTCCCATAAGGCCCACTTTTCAGGAGTTGTAGAGTGTATTCTCCAAGCAAACTTGATCATCAAAAGGATTAAGTGTGAATTCTTTAAACGTAAGGTTACCTTTCTGGGTAATATTATCTTTGAGGATGGCCACATCATTGCCCCTGACAAGGAAGCTGCGGTTTGAGAGTATGCTACGCCTGTGACAGTATCCCAACTTTGTAGTTTCCTGGGTACATGTATTTTCTTGAAGAAATTCACTCCCCACTTGTCTGAGGTGGCTGCCCCTTTATATTTGGCTAGTGGAAAGACAACTTTAGTCTGGACGCCTGAGTGTGCAAGTGCCTTCTCAGTAGTCAAGGCTCTTTTGTTGTTCTCCCCAGTGTTAAGACATGAAGACCCTGAGCTTCCTTTTGTTGTTTCCACTGATGCATCTAAATACGCTATGGCTGATGTGCTGTTGCAAACGGCTAGTGACAGGATTGAGAGACCTGTAGGGTATTTCTCCCAGAAGATGGAGGCTCGAGAACGCAACTATATGATTTACGACAAGGAATTGTTGGCTGTAGTGGAATTGTTAAAGTATTGGCACCACCATCTCATGTTGGCATGTCATCCATTTGTAGTAAGAACTGACCACAAAGCTCTTCTATATTATCAACAACCCAGGGTTTTTCCGGATTGCCAATCCAGATGGCATGGTGATCTGACAAGATACAAGTTCTGCTACAAGTTTATTAAGGGTTCTGACAATCACTTGGCCAATGCTCTAAGCAGGAATCCCTCCCATCTCCCAGATGCTAGTATGGACGCTGAGTTTAACACACATACTATGATTCCAGACAAGGCTGTGGTGCCTTTTGTATTGCCTCCACCGGCTACGTTGGCCACCATGTCATTAGCTGAGGGCGCAGACCTGGACTTGTATTCCATGGTTAAGTTTCTGCAACCTTTGTCCAAATGTTATTATAGGCTATTGGAGCTAGCATGTGCAAGCCCAGTGGGTCAGCCTCAGGGTTATCATAAGATTGGTCCAGTCATATATCATCAAGGTTGCTTGTGGGTTCCTGAAGGCCCTATTTGGGATGAAATCATGGAGGCTAATCATACCTGTCCAACAGCTGGTCATCAAAGGAAAAACAAAACAGTGGAACTTATCTGCCGCCAGTTTTCCTGGGAAGTTTTGACTGTGCAGGTAGCCGCTTTTGTTCAAGATTACCTGGTATGTGTTTGATCCAAGGCCAGTTGGAATAAGACTACTGGTTTACTGGTCCCACTTCAGCCTGCTGCGGGCCCTTGGACGTCTGTGTTGGTGGATTTCATTGGCAAGCTTCCCAATTCCAATGGGTTTAACACAATCATGGTAGTAGTTGATTGTTTCACAAAGATGGCACACTTTGTACCTTGCTCAACCACAATTACTTCAGTGGAAACCGCTAGGTTATTTGTGAACAGAATCTTCTCTCTACATGGCATCCCAATGGAGATTGTAAGCGACTGTGGTCCTCAATTATTGCTCAGTTCTGGGAAGCTTTTACTGGAATCCTTGGTATCAAATTGTGCCACTCTACTGCTTTCCACCCCCAATCCAATAGACAAACAGAGAGGGTAAACCAAAGTTTGAAGGTCTACCTACGCTGCTACACCAATGCGCAACAAGATGACCGGTGTGATAATCTACCCATGGCAGAGTTCACATATAATAACGCCCCGCACACGTCAACTCAAGTATTGCCATTTTATGCCAATGTGGGCTACAATCCTTCTTCCAACATGGGCCCTTGTTTGGTTAGCAACGTGGAAGCTGCAACTGATCAAGCTTCTGAATTGAAGCAGGTCCATCAGGAGCTCCAAGTTACTCTCGCTACCACCGTGACAACTGACAAGGAATACGCAGATTGCAAGCGCCAGGAAGGTCCAACTTACAGGCCAGGTGATCTAGTCATGGTTGATGCTTGCAATATGAAACTTAAGGTTCTCTGCCGTAAATTAGGTCCCAAGTGAGTTAGTCCCTTCAAGGTAGAACGTCAGATTGGTCCCTCTGCCTATCAGTTAGATTTACCTCCTGCTTTCAAGATTTTCCACACCTTCCATGAATGTCTCCTTACTCCCTTCAAAGGAACAGAGACCCCCTCTTCCCAACCCATTCTTGTGGAAGGAGAACCTGAGTACAAGTTAAATTGTATTCTGGCTTCCTGCAATAATTGCCGCTGTTTGGAATATTTGGTATCTTGGAAAGGTTATCCTGATTCTGAAAACTCCTGGGTTCCCCACTACAATTGTTCAAATTCCTCTGATCTGATCCACAAGTTCTACAAGCGCAATCCCACTGCTATTAGACACCCTGGACTTACCCTCACTGCAATGAAACTCCCACCTGCCCATAATAATTTCTCTTTATCCCATCTCCCAGATGGTGGTATTGTGCCCAGGGCTAAAGAGGAGGGTAATGTCATGGTAGGTTCCATAATGCTGGATATTGTCTGTCCAAGTAAGAAGGCACGGAAGGCCAGAAAACCTATATTGAAGTTTACCAAGTTAACGGATTTAAACCAAACAGTTGATTGAAAATGGGTCATAGCTGCTCCTGTTTACCAGCTGAAACCAGCTCCCCCTTGTAAACTGACGTTAATAAATCAACGTAATATGAGGGTCACCTGATATAAGCTCATTAATTGGAATGGTTGTCAGAAACTGGTCACACAAGGGTTCTTTGCAACCTGGTCTAGATACTTGCTTGAAGATGCCAAAGGAATAGGAGATCAAGAATCAGGTGGTACTGCTTAGTCAATTTTTCTGGTATATATTGAATAATTTTCCCTGTTTCAACTCTAAGAGTTGAGTCCTTCTAAATTTATCCAATAAAAATCAATTATCCCAAGTTCTAACTTTAAAAATTTAAAAATGCATCCTGTGCTTGAGTTGTTGCGGTATATCCTGTACAATCTGATTCTGAACAGAATCATTTCAAGAAGATGGGGCCCTTCATCTGGAACTTTGTTATTGGCGCCACAAAATGTTAATTTCATGCCAGTCAATTTTGTAGCTCCTCCCCTCATTCTGGAAAATAAAAATTGTGTCACTTCTCAATGCCCAGAATTCTACGCTGAAGATGCATTGATGCTTTCCCAGGTCATTTATCTTGGTTTACTCTGGTTAGGATTGCTTGTTCTACTTAATCCTGGAGTTTCAATTGGAAATTTCACAAAAAAATATTTAAAGCTGCGTTGGTGGTTAATCATCAATTCTATGTGGATTTGGGTGGTAATTTCCCATCATTTAGAAACGGCTTCATATTATCTAGTGATTTCCATCACACTCTAGCAGATGTTATCCATTCAGGGCCACAAGGTAATTGCATAGCCTTCCCTGCCATCCTAACTCAGACTTGGTGTGAATCTGATCCTAAGGTTAGAATTTCCCGTTGTGACTCTGTGCCCCGCCTCAGATCATGGCACACAGCAGCGGTCTGGGGTCCATTCCAAACTAGGTTGTGTTATATACCAGCTCCCCAATGGAAGTGATGGCCGTGTTAAAAATCCTCTTTAACCTCTGATTGATGTAAGCTGTATGCCATATCCAAGCCCCAAGAATTCTATGGTTCCCAGCCTGGCAGTCCAGATGCGTGATTTATGGGCTCTGGATATCACAAGGCTTATCCTTGGGATTGGAAACAGATACATGTGCATGTTGTACCTGCCAGGCCCTGGGTGCCCAAGCTGGTTGGGGGCACAACTTGGCTCCAGAGGCCTCAGGTCTGATTCCTGATGCTCTTGCTGGCCCCTATATCCATGTTACTATTGGACCTTGCCCGCATTGCAGGATTTTCCAGCATGGACCAGGATAGAAATATTAAGCTGGTCCCCCAGTATGATGCCATAGTGATGCATTGGACCCTACCTGCAGTTGTATTTCTTACCAGGGTAGGCCAAACAGTCTGGTAAGTAGTGGGGCAGCATTGAATTGACCCACTGATCCCCTTAAGCTGCAGTTCTTTTCTACCCTTGTTTCTGGCTTTAAATAAGGCTGGGTTTAAAAAAGTATTCTGCCCCTGCCAGAAACTATAACAACCCTGGCCTGGATCTTGGGCGGTAAAGAGCTTAAGGGATACCCCCTGGGCAGCTTATTGGTAAGGGGATCAACCCCAGGTCTAGATGCTGGACTTGTATTGGATGGCAGAGGGGGCTGGTAGGAGCTAGGTCAAGGCAGACTTAGTGATGATGGGCTCAGCTTACAGCAGTTTCAAAAGCTATGGCAACAAGCAAGAACAGTTCAGATTTAAACCAGATGAACTCATATTTAAGCCAAACTGAAACCAACCCAAATCTATTGTAAATCAAAATAAATTGGTTTATTTTTTAGTTCCCTTTAAATCTGAGCTCATTCTGTTTAAATCTGAATTGTTTTTGCCTGTTGCCATAGCTTTTAAACCTAGTGTACCATCACAATGTCCCCTCTCTCAGGTGAATAGTTGAGTGAAAGATAAAAGGTATCCCTTAGAGCAGACCACAGAAAGCTTCAGTGGTCAACCCCAACTGATGGGGTAATGATCCCCCCTGAAGCGGTTGCCAAGCATGGTTAAACCTGTGCATGAAAAACTTCTGCACAGGATAATTTAAAATCCAGTAACAACCAAAGAAGCTCTGGGAGCACAGTTAGGCCTACCAAGATAGGCCCCAAGCTCCAAAGCACCCACCTTTGATAAAGAAAGCAGGGCCAGATCAAAACAGAACAGGCTGGGTAGCTAAAAAGACCAGCAACCTAAAGGGATACCAGTCCCAGCTAGCCAAAAGATTATGGGCACAGATAATAAGCAGCTTAAGCTCCAACATATTGCTGAAGCCCCTGGATCACATTAGAGTTACCCCCTGAAGTTGATTGGCTATTTCAATGATTTCAATTAAAGTTACAACAACCCTAATGCAAGGTGACTAACTCTAGCACCAAAAGGCTGGGGGAACGCTGCTTCCAATTTATCTGGGAAGAGGTTGGGGAAACCTTGATGGATCCCTCACAGGAACGCAACCCCCCAAAGATTGGCCTGCAAGGTATTGCCAAGGATCCCATATGCTGGTCCAGGCTTAATACATTGTTGGGGAACCCCTTGTGAGGAATATCCTTGACAGCAACCTTTCACAAAACAAGATTGTGTGTAAAATGGATATCAAAAGTCAAGACATAGAATTGCAGCAGCTCCTCCTTATTGGGGAAACTGTCGCAAAACAACTGTTTTTGGTAAAAAATATCAAAATTTTGAAAATTTGGAAACTTGGGTTTTATACCCTGGCCAACAGCCACCTGCCTGCTCCTGCCACCCAGCCAGCCAGCTGGCGGGACTGTCCACCCCCGCCAGATGGGGAAACTGCCAAATCTGGAAACCAAAAAGGCAATTTCCCCAAACCCAAATTTAGGGGAAAGTGCTGCCCAAATTTGGAATCTACTAAATCTGGATGGGGCTGACAGGCTGCCCTGCAAAGTCATCAATGCAGTAATTGCAGAAGTGGAATTTGGGTGCAGGGCAGTGCTTGAAGAGACACCAAACTAATGCAAGTCAGAGATTAGCAATTCATTTCTTGCAACTCCCCCTCTAATCTCACTCCCAAAAGGGAATTCCAGACAGCACCAAGTGTTTGGGGTTCTTTGTTCAATGTTTTTCACTATCCATGCCCCACCAAGGATGATAGTATATAATAAAGCTCAATCACTTGATGATAGTTTGTGCTCTCATTGAGCAAATTATCCTCAATTGTTATCACATAAATAAATCAAGACTTTTACCCTTCAGAAAGTTAAAGACACTAAGCTTTGTCTGCCCTTCCCCAGGACTAGAAGATGAGCCACTGTATCTTCTCGGCTGTCCTTACAGCCTGCCTCAGAATTGGGGGCCATCAACACTATTAACCTCATGGGCCATTCAATAATCCAAATGGCAAGTACTTTTACAAGGAGCCAGCGTAGCTTAACTCCTCTGATCAGTATTCCTGGCCCACACCTTTTTTGCCCCACTCCACTCAGTCTGTAGCTGTATACGCCCTTGTATACTACGTACTCATGTATTTTGCCAGTAATTTTGGTTGCTATAACGTTCATGCAAAGGTCTTTTGATGGATGATGATGGTCTATCCCATTGTGACTGTGCTCACCGGGCTCTGAGTGGCCAACTTGGGACCTTATCTTGCTGAAATACTTCCCCAGTTGTTGGGTCTTTACACCCCTTGGCGTCTAAAAGTCTTGTTGGTATCATAAGGATCATGAAAGGTTTTGTGCTGACCCTTCAGCTAAACCTGCCTGCTTCCTGCTTATTAGACCCCTGGATCATCTATAAACTTCCTTCCTGGTGGCGTTTGGGTGATCTTGAAGATCCATTACTATTTTTGATTTGCTAACAGCTCCACATCTTCAGTGGAACTCTTTTGACCCCTTCCTGTTGGGGAGAGGGCTCCCTGGCCTGTATGAACCTTTATTGGTATATACCTCATGTTTGGGGAAGATGGTTTTATCAGCCCTCAAGCTCTGACCTCATCCTGGATCCCCATAGATCCATGCTCCATAGTTTTATGGTGGATTAACTAGGGCAAGTTCCTTAGGCCAAAGTTCCTCAGGTCAAAAGTGCAAAAATTGAAACACTATGTAGGGTGCAAAAATCAAAAATATCAAAGATCAAAGTGCAAAAATAAATTTTCTGGGGGTTAACTTTGAAGCCAAAACAAATACATATCTTAATATAAAATCATATATTTTAAAATTTATTCTAGACTAAAGAGACCCCAAGAAATTCATTTCAGCAATAAAAAATATATGCTAGATAATAAAAGGCTTCTTAAATTAGCTGTTTTCAAAAGAAAGATTAATTTTGTTTTAAAAGCAAAATTAGACTAGAAATTATACGTAACTGTATTTAATTGAATATAAAAAATGAGACTACACAAAAAATGCTTTATAAACTATAAGTTTAATAAAAAAAGGTTAATTTAATTTCCAGCTTATGTGAAGCTATAATAATACTTCAGTATAAGCAAAATAAAGAATTTTTCCTGAAAAATACAAGCATATGATTTTAGGTATTTTGGTTTATTAGTGATTTTATTTCAATGATAAAAGTTATAGAAGTTTATCATTAAAAAAATAAAAAGTACATTACTTTCTTATTAAAGCTATACTATACAATTTTATACTTAATAAAAGATATAGTCTTATATCTTATTTATAAGTCACAATATTCAAAGATATCAAGAATCTGCCACTTACATATCATAAAATGAAGACTTGAATATTTTTATGTTAAAACACTGTACTTCTACTAAAATGATATAGATAGTTCAAAATTGTATATCAAAAAGAAACATTTTTGTACATCTTATTTTACTCTAATACATATAGTAAAAAGATATAGTAGAAGATAATTGAGGGTAATAATGAAGAGAGGATAATAGAAGATAATCAAGGGTTAGAATGAAAAGAGGAAAGAAGAAGATAATTGAGGATAAGAAAGGAGAAAGAAAAAAGAAAAAAGAAAAGAAAAGGAGAAGAGAGTAGAGGAGAAGAAGAGAAGAGAAGAGAAAAGGAGAAGAGAAGAAAAAAGAAAGTTTTTTCTACTTGGATTCAGATTTTATATAATCCACCCTCTTGACGACGCAGAAATTTTTGAACTTTTTTTGGCCCTGGCAAAGCCAAGGGGTCAAACAAACTTAAAAAAAAATTGAGGAGGAATGAGAGGTGGGAAAGGAGAAAGTTCAAGAGAGAAACCTTCAAAAAAACAAAGAGCTTATTGCACTTTGATTTGGGCACTTCAATTTTTCCCCTGAAATAACATAGGGAAACATAGTACAATATTATATTAATTTAATATTATTTGAAATTGCCTCCAAAACACACCAATTTATTAATATTGCAATAAAATAAAAACCTACTAAAAAACTTTATTTATATATATTTAAATATCAGGTCTTAAAGAATCTACATGAGGAATTTCAAAAGTTTTTATTAATTATTTAAAATTTTATAAGCCTATAAAAATTGTGACTAAATCTAAAAAGTCAATTTTTGATTTCCTCACTTTTGATTTAAGGAACTTAATAAAACATAATGAATAAAATATTCATGCTTTGCAAAAAATTAATATTAAGTGGTCCTAGCTTTTTGATACCTTTTTGGATTTTGATTTGACTACTTTTTGATTTCTGCACCCATTAAGAAACTATATGTAAATTTTCCAATAAATTTTTATGAGACAAAAGTTTCTTTTTTTAAAAAAGATCTTATAATAGTATTTTATATTAATATTTGAACAAAAGAATTAAAAAATTTGCCTAAAGTTAAAAAAGCTTCTTTTATAGCGCTTGATTTCTTTTTTTACACAGAAAAAAATGTTAACATTTAAATTTTTTTAATTTTGATGCATCAAATATTAAATTGAGGATTTTTTTGCACTTTATTTTTTGCACTTTCAATTTGTCCCCTCTATTCAAAGAGGTAAATAAATTCTATTTTAAAAGCCAAATTAAATTAAGGTGGGTTTTAAATTGCATCAATCTGGGCACCTCAAACTTTTTTTTTCAATTTTGGCCACTAGTAAAAACATTTTAAAAAAAGTCAAATTTAAGAAAAATGTTAAATTTTTTGAGGAATTTTTTTGAAAAAAAGTGCTAAGATCAAAAAATCCATTGATTTGGAGATTTCAATCTCCACACTTCAACTTTAGGCACTTGCCCCTTAACTAGGGCTCTGTCAGGATGGAGGATCTTTAGTGGGGATCTTTGGGGTTTACCCCCATGATTTAACTGCTTCCCTGATGCCTGTTGGTTCCAAATAAGCTCCTAGATTAGAGTAGGTACCAGGCCACCCAAGGTCCTGGAGACGCTGGTTTATATGATCTGGATCTCTAGAAGATATATGGATCCCCCAAAATCTACACAGAACAGTGAATCACTGCCTAAGGGTGTAGGGGATTTTAGATGGGTGTTCCAGGTCATTGCATGGAAGCTATCTGTGACAAATCCAGGAAATTCATGCTTGCTTCTTCATTATCTTGGTCTGACTCTTTTACAGTTTGACGGGAAATCCTTTATGTAGGCTTTGATTAGCTTGGATTCTGGGCAAGCAATCTTGGTGTTAAACTTGTTGCCATCTGGTGATCACTCTCACGTGTTTTGCTTTCCATAATTTTTGCTTCTAACCATCTCTTTTTATTCCATGGTAGTCTTATTTCAGTTAAAAGCCAAAAACAAAAAGCATAAAAAGATTGAGGGGAAAGCAACCATTGTCATACATAAGTATCAATTTTATTAATTATTATATGTTTTCATTATATACCAATTGGGGTACATTCAGCTGAAAACCCCTCCAGTTCTGGAATCACACCTGGATTCCTATCATGTGGTTCATGAAATAACAGTGTCATCCAATCCAGATCTTTACCAAAAAGATCTTCACACTCTTAACCTATAAGAATGTGCCCTAATACATTCCAGAATCACTTGATTCCTTCCATGGAAATGTATTGCTTTGGCTTGAAGCATTCCAGACTTCTGGCGTCAAACCCCTGTGGAATATATGTATTCCTGATCCAAGCTATCCTTGTTCCAACTGGGAACCAGCTGATCAATCCTAAATGCATAGACACCATTGTCTACATTTAGCCGTTTTTTGCATTTAATGGTTTTCTGCGTTAAAAACCCATTAAAACGCTTCAAAACTTGAACCAGGCGGCACCTGAAACATTTACTAGATAGCGCTTTAAAAATCAATTAGGCGGCGCGGCAGCGCTTCTAACCTAATTAATTTGCTGAAACAATACTTTTAACCCAAAATTTGGGGGTTTGCTTATGGTTAACCTTAACCAACATTCTTGACACAGTCAAGGCAATTAAAATATAATTAAATTCTTATCAATTATATTCACACCATATATTAATTAACCTTCCCAGTTAATTAGATAGTTTTAAGACAACAAGACTTTACTTGACACAGTCAAGTCCATTTTGGCCCTATGATTAAATCCTCATTAATCATATTCAAAGGTATCAATTAATTAATCTTCCCAGTTAATTAATTGGTTTGAGACACCTAGTCTCATTGTTGCAACTGAACCAATGAGGATTCAGTATTTGGAATTAGGGAAGACAACAGTCTAATAGAAAGGACAGAATAATAAGAACAAGGTATTGTTTATTGTGGAATACTGTGATTAATATACCATATGGGGAAAGCCACAAGGCCACAAGGGGGTGGCATGGTGAGAAGTTCCATGTAAGGTTCAAAGCCAAGGAATAACTTGTGCGGGGATCAGCAGGTCAAATTGGTAGCACTGCTAATTAGGATGAAGTATCTGCCATTCAATATTGCTATCAGATTAATTCATGTCATTAGATACGTCAAGGGGCAACTCATTGAGCACCCCCTGTGTATTGTAAGATACGTCTGCAGGCAAGTCTGGAAGCTTGGTTGCAACACCCCCCTTGCCCTCTGCTTGTTGTCAGACACCAAGACCGGAGTCTGCAGAAGGTCTGGGAAGGTCCTCACAAACAACCTTTGTGTGGGGATGGCACGGCAGGGGCGCAGCAATTGTGATGAAGTTTCTTGGTGTTTCCCTGGGCATCCTAGAGTTGGTAGGGATGGTTGTCATAGACGGCAGCTATCTTGAAGGGCCCTAGGTGATTGGGTTCCAACTTGGCCAAATTGGGATTGAGGGTGTAGACGGGGTCACCTACAGCGTATCTAGCTTTGAGGTGCTTTGTTCCTCCTGAAATCTGCTTGTGTTCAATTTCACGGGCTTTAGCACACCATTGATCTAGAGATGGAGTTGTTACTAGGGAGGCTTGTTGGGAACCTTGGACTGTAGCTTTCCCTGTTTGACTCCTGTCAGACTGTCAGGCGTCCCAAAGGCCAGGGTGCTGGGGCTGAACCCTATTGATTCTTGCTTGCAGGATAAGTAGAACAGTGGGCAGGTGTTCAGTCCATGTGGTTTTAGGGTGCTCTTGTGAGAGCTTGGCAATCAATTGAACCAACAAGCCATTTAACTGCTCCAAGCGTCCATTGGCTTGAGGATTGTAGGGGGTCATAACTATATGTTGGAGTGCGTTCTTGGCGCAGTATGCCTTCATGACATGCCCAACAAGTTTGAGACCGCCATCTGTGATGAGACGTTTGGGTTGCCCAAAGCGGGCCACAATCTACTTGATAATAAAGCAGGTGATGGTGGTAGCAGTGTGGTTGGTTGTTGCCCAGGCCACTGGCCAGCAAGTGAAGTAGTTGATGGTAGTGATAATGTACTTCTTTCCCAGTCTGTCTTTGGGGAGTGGCCCCACAATGTCAAGGGCCCACTGCTCAAAGGGTTTCATGGCCTTGATGGGCAGGACAGACTTGGGGGGTGCAGGTTTGGATGTGTTCTTTTTGCACAACACACATGTTTTGAGGAGGTCCAAGATGTCTTGACACATGTGCGGCCACCAAACCTTCTGTTTCATGATCTCAAAGAGGTTACGCCCTCTGATGTGACCCAGGGTGCAGTGGTAGTGCAATATTTTGTCACCTTGTTGCGTGGTGGGAATGTAAGGCGTCTTTTCACCTGTCTTTGCCCGGCGGCAGACGTTACCAGCATTGGTGATGAACTGAATTTTGTTGTCCTTCAATTTGGAGATGGTTACCAAGTTAAGGCCTTTGTAGCAAGTTGCCTCAGGGTGGAGGTAAAGCATGGGCTAATCTGGATCCAAACCATTGTCCCCAGTGATGGACGCTACGTAGAGTCGTGAAAGAGCGTCAGCTGTGACAAGTTCCTTTCCAGGCTTGTACTCAATGCGCAACTGGTAAGGGGACAGACACTCAACCCATCCCGCTTGGCGGTGTGTCAAGTGGGACTGCGTGTTGAAGTACTGGAGTGACTTGTGGTCTGTCATAAGCAGGGTGGGAAGGTAGCACCTTCCAGGTAATAGCACCACTTCTCAATACAGTGCACAATTGCCGCCAACTCCTTATCATGGATGGGATAGCGTTGTTCCAAGTTGGTAAGCTTCCTGGACTCATATGCCACGGGGAGGAAGACAACATTGTCAGTTTCTACCCTTAGCACGCCCCCTATGGCCCTGTCAGAGGTGTTGGTCTCAAGTTTGTACTGACAGTTTTGGTTGAGAAACTGCAGCACTGGCGCTGTTGTGAGTCTTTGCTTCAACATTTCAAAGACTCAATCTCTGGCAGGGGTCCAGTGGAAGCGCTTTTTGGTGTTAAGGAGCTCAGTGAGAGGTGTGATTAGCTCCCTGCAATTGGGAATGAACTTGCGCATGTAGGCAACCATGCCTAAGAATGTCTGCACCTGGCCCACATCAGTGGGGGGCGGCATGCTGGTGATTGCCTTGATGTTGGCAGGGTTGGGCTTTATCCCTTGGGCAGAGATGGTGTGCCCAAGGAATAACAGCTCCAACTTGAGAAACTCATATTTGGAGGGTTTAGCCTTTAGCTGGTTTTCCTGAAGGGTGTTGAGGACAGCACGGAGGTGTTGGAGGTGCGTGGTTTGATCTTGACTGAAGACAATAATGTTGTCAAGGTACACCACCACACTTTCCAATCAGGTCCTCAAATGCTTTGTTCATCAACATAGAAAAGGGGGAGTGAGCATTAATCATTCCAAAGTTCATGACACGACACTCAAACAACCCGTAGCGCATGCGGAAGGCAGTTTTTGCCTCATCCCCAGGTGCAATGCGGACCTGGTTGTACCCTTCAGTGAGATCAATCTTGCTAAAGACCTTTGCACCTGCAAGTGTATCAAACAGGTTGTCAATCAGCGGCAGGGGGTACTTATTCTTAACTGTTACCTCATTTAGGGCGCAGTAGTCTGTGATCAGGCAAAGGGACCCGTCCTTCTTAGCTACAAAGAAGACAGCTGCCCCATATGGAGAGAGCAAGGGGCAAATGAAGCCCTTATCAAGCGTGTCCACAAGGTGCTGGCAGAGGGTCTCATCTTCCTTTGGGGTAAGACAGTATAATGGTTGTGCTTTAGGTAACAATTCTTGAAGTTGTACAGCGTGCTGGATCTCCTGGGGAGGAGGTAGTTGTTCAAGTGTCTCACTGAATACATCCTTGTACTCCTCAAGGAGTGCAGCAAGTGCTGGTGGTGGTGAGGAGGTCAAGGGAGGGACTGCAGATGGTTCAGTGCAGATAACTTTGACTGAGCATTGGTTAATGTCGTAAATGCTGCTATTCACAGTATTTTGATTTTGCCTTTGGTGGGCCATTTTGAGGAAAAATCTCTTGCTTTTGCTACTTGAAATGAGTTGATGGCTGATTCAGGAAATACAATTGTTCTGTTTCCTGATCTCTGCGAAACTCACTTGCCCCACTAATGCTGGTGGTGAGTGATCCTACCGTCCTGGTAGTGTTTTGTGGTATTCTCAACCACTATATATTCCAGTTCCTTATTCACCAATAAAATTAAGTTCTATTAACATTTTTGTCTTTGTGTCTTCTGTACTTCTGCGCCTCTCTCTAGCCACAACTAGTAGAGATTATTCTTCCAGGGCCGCAAGGTAAACACATTTGCCTTCCCTGTAATCTAACCAAGACTTAGTACAAATCCAATCCTAAGGTTAGGATTTCCTGTTGTGTGTCTGTGCTGCGCCTCAGAAAATGACAAGAAT
This sequence comes from Entomophthora muscae, assembly GCA_014839935.2. Lineage (NCBI taxonomy): Eukaryota > Fungi > Entomophthoromycota > Entomophthoromycetes > Entomophthorales > Entomophthoraceae > Entomophthora > Entomophthora muscae. The sequence continues at coordinate 102,942 of QTSX02002251.1, forward strand.
GGTGCTCACTACAGGGGCTGTAAGCCCCTTGGTTGTCCCCTTTGCATCCACGTTTTCAGGTCCTTTTCCTCTGCCTATACAAGAGCCAACTTCACCTGAAATAACCAGTCCTCCTATTGAGGAAAATATTGCCAACCAGCCTATTACCCCCATGATACTGAACCTTGGGAATGTCCCTGCCTAGTTGCTTACCCCATGGGTACTCCTGACTTAGATCAAGTCATGTTGGTAGCCCTTGGGATAGCCCATGAAGGAGCCATCCCTCGCCTTCAGTTGCAGTTTAGTTGGGCTGAATACTATGAATTAATTGTGGCTCCTCAATTTCCACAACATCTCCTCTCAGCGGCTGGCTCCACTGAACACTTGCTATCATCCTTTGTGCAGCCTGCCTTGTCCCACCATCAAATGGTGTTGGGGCTCCACATCCAAGAAATCTTGTCTCTGCAATCTGCGGTTACTCATCACTGGGACCAGTTTGCTGCCTATCAATAGTGGATTCATTCCCTGTTTTTGTTGGTATCTGACAATCAACGCAACTCTGTCACCTCCCAGGCCTGTTTGGTTAATTATATTGAAAAAATGCTCCAGTCTATCCCCAAGTACGTGAGAGAACGTCTACACAAGTTTTACCAGCTAGAACAACCCTGGCAAACTCAGGTGGATTCCACTTTAAACGCTTATCTCACTAACTTTGAGCAACTTGTGCAACAGCTCAATGCCTTCAGTACATATTCCTTTGAGCAGCTGCAGCAGGTAGCAGACTTTGCTGCTAGAGGCCTTAATGAACTCAGTACCGCATTTGAGCAAAAGAGAGCAGCCACTGCTGCTGCCATAGCCAAACTCCAGAACCAAGTAAATGAGCTATCTACACCCAAGCCAGATGTTCTGCCCTCTCCCCCTTCTGATGACTTGGTGGATAGGGAACAGAGAATATGGGACGCCATCTGAGAGCTACGTTTGACTACTCACAGTCAGGGATGTCCTGCTGAGGCGCCTCAACCCAACCCCCAGGTTCTTGAACTGACTACCCAAGTTGCAGAGCTACAGCAAGAACTTGCCACCCTACGTGCAATGATGGCAACTGCTTCTAGTCCAGTTGGGGCTGTTGATGAAGATGACTGCTGCCCTGGTTTATCTGGAGCACCTCAAATCCAATGTGCTAGGGAATTAATTGCCCTAGCTAACAAGGTGGATCAATTGAAGCGGGACCACACTGAGCTGGATAGAGACATACAAGAGATGAATGACGTGATCAAATCTTTGAATGATAGATTTGCCCCTTGCCTCTCAGTGGGGCCATCCCTTACTTAACAACTGGCTGAACTCTCCACAATAGTGACTACCCAAGGTCAACACTTAGATACTACTGCACAAGAGACCACTAAAGCTATCAATACTGGGGCCCACGCTGTTGATACTCTTACCACCCTTAAAAAAATTGTTCTCCAGCTATGGGCTAGACAATCCCCCTCAGAATCTGAGGCAGAGTTTTCCCCATGTATCAACGTACTTGATAGCAACAATGGTGGTCCAACTCCCAAGGCACATTTTAAGCCTACCTTTAAGTAAGTCTTTGACCCCAGAACCTCTACCATTGCAGCTTTCCTCACTATCTATGAAACTGCCATGCAAAGAGCATCAGATGACGTCAAAAAGGAACACATCCTGACCTGTCTACACCTGACCTGCCAAGAGGTAGTTGTGCCAGAACTACCCTCTATTGAGACGTGGGAAGATATGAAGCAGCTTCTGATTGATGAGTTTGGTGGTGACTTTAGCTTAGAAGTGAAGAAGGACGCCTTCATGCTCATTGCTTTTAAGCCTAAGGAGACACTAGCCAAGGTTGCAGACAGATTCTACATGGAAGGACAACAATTGATTATGAGCAGACAGTTGACAGCTCATGAAGCCTACATGGCTTGCGCTCAAGCCCTCAAGGTTAACCAACTTCTGTGCCTTCACTTCAAATCCCATAAGGCTATGCTCTCTTCCATGAAGAGCATAAAGACGTTGTTGCAAGATATGCATCTTACCCACTCTGGTGCCGTTGTCAGGGAAAGTTGAGCTGCTTCTAACTCTGGTTCATCTTCCTGGGGTCCTCAAATTCTCACTATGAATTCACAGAATCCTCCTTAATGCCAAGGTTGCCACAACTGTGGTCAGATAGGTCATCATTCTCAAGTCTGCACCAATCTGTGGGCTGAAGGAGCCAATCCAAAGGAACAGGCGGAAAAAGAACGGTCAACTTAGAGGCAGAGACGCTCTTGGTTGACAATTCTTCCCAGTCTCTTCCAACCCCTCCCTCTATGGCTGAATCCAATCCTGATGATAATGAGGCTCCTCCTATCCTCCTCCTATTTCACAATATCTCCAATGACTCTGACCTGGATGATTCTGATATTGATAACACTGATGCATATGGGTACTCTGTTCTGGTTGTTCCCAAAACCATTGCAGTTCCCTATAAGTTATTCTCAGGAAAGACTAAAACTACTGCTAAGCCTCTGCCTGAGGCTAAAGAGATTGTTTTGCGCCCTTACCTCACTCAGTCCAAGAGGTCCCCCGTGCTAGTGGAGTTGTCAGAAGAAGCTGCTGAGGTTGCTGATGCTGTCTTCAAGAATGTGTCTGTTTCACTCCCCCTCCAGACTGTTTATAAGGAGTTCCCAGGATTAAGATGTATGATTGAGAAGTGGAATAAGGAACTAGCAGAGGCCCAAGATATCCTGGCTGTCCTTCCCCCCTTTGGCTGCACTACCACCCAAGTAGAGATATCCATTCAAAAAGTGAAGATTAAGGCAGTTCTAGACACTGGCTTGCCAGCCAATGTTGTGTCCTCCAAGCTTGTGAAGAAACTGAAACTAGCCCCTGATCTTAACTATCACCAGTTGTATGGCACAGATGGACTGTCTATGACCCGCGCCATAGGGGCGTACTTTGCTCTACCCATGCAGTTTGACAAGCTTCTTCTAGCTGTGCCAGTAGTTGTCTTGGAAAACAAGAGTTACAATCTCCTAGTTGGCACCCATTTCCTTAGGGAATATAATGGGATAATCAACTTGAAAGATGGATACCTCTCTATTCTAGGATATGAAGTCCCTTTAATCTTTGAAGAGCCAGTTAAAGTTCCGGGGAAACGCCTCAAGACCTGTGCCTTGGAATACCCCACTGGGGTTTTCAACATCAAGTATTGTACCCACTCTTCAAACATGAAGCGTTCACCCATGGCTTGTCCTGCGTCTGAGGGGATCCCTCTCCTAGCCACGTCTGCTGTTACCATCCCACCTGAGTCTCAGGCCATCCTGGACTCTCAGATATCTTATGAACTACCTGAACGCACCTTCTTGGAGTTGTACTCTCCCCCTCCTTAGGACACAACAAACCTTACCTCTGTCCTGGGAGCCTAGAGGTCTCTCATAAAGACCCTGTTCAGTTGTTGGTAGCTAACCTGACTGCAATCCCCATGACCATATCTAGGGGACAGTTTGGTGGATATGGCAAGTTGTTGGGCGCTCCTGACGTCCTGTCTCTTCATCCCTTTGGCACGCTTCAAGACTTTAACCTACCAGAGAGTGAGCCGCAAGTCTTATCTCTGTTCACTGCCCAAGACTTTCCACAACTGTTCCTGGTTCAACAGAAAGAGGTGTTAGATTTACTAGACCAATTTTCCAATATCTTTGCCAAGGATAGTACCAACTATGGGTTAGCTAAAGGTGTTATCCATCAGATAGACACTGGCAACACTCCCCCTTCCGTGCTAAACCATATCACCACAGTTGTGTAGAAGACGCCCAGGTATCTAAAGAGCTCAAACAACTACTAGATGCTGGGCTGCTGGCGCCTTCCCAAAGTCCTTGGGCTTCCCCACTACTCATCTTAAAGAAGAAGGACGGGGGTCATTGTATTGTGATGGACTATTGCTGACTGAACTCTTTGACCAAGAAGGACTTGTACCCCTTGTCGTGTATTGATGATGCTCTCCAACGTCTTGGAGGCTCTAAGTTTTTCTCTGCCATGGATCTGGCATCTGGATACTGGCAAGTTGACCTATCCCCCGGAGATTGTCAGAAAGCCGCGCTCATTACTTCTGAAGCGCTTTTTGAGCCTACTTGCATGCCACAGGGACTTTGCAACGCCCCAGCCGCCTTTCAAAGGGCCATGGACTCCATCCTTTGTGACTTGAAGTTGTCGTGCGTCCTAGTATACTTGGATGATATAACAGTTTTTAAGTGCTACCTTCACCAATCACCTGGCTCATCTCAAAGAGGTGTTTGTAAAGATTCAAGAAGCCGGCCTCAAACTGAAGCCTTCAAAGTGCGCCTTCTTCAAAGAACGTCTTGAGTTCTTAGGCCATGAAGTGACCCAGACAGGGATTTGCCCAATGACTAAGAAGGTTGAAGCCATCAAAAAAATGCTTCTGCCAACCAAATTGCAAAAAGTACAAGTCTTCCTGGGGATGATGGGCTACTACAGATAGTTTATCCCTGACTTTGCCAATACTAGTGAACCATTAGTCCAGCTTTTACGTAATGTCCCTTTTGAGTGGACTGCCAGTCAGCAGCAAGCCTTTGAGACCCTTAAGCAAAAACTCAAAGAAGCTCCCATCTTAGTGTATCCTGACTATGACAAGGAGTTCATCCTGTACACCAATGCTAGTGATTTAGCTATTGGAGCCATTCTGGACCAACTTGACAACAAGGGTGTAGACCATCCTGTGGCTTACACTTCCTGCGTGCTAAACAAGCATGAGAAGAACTATAGTGTCACAGAGAAGGAGTGCCTTGCCGCATTGCATGCAGTCAAGCAGTTTTGTCGTTACATATACGGCACCCACTTCACAGTTGTCACTGACCACACTTCTCTCAAATGATTACAGCAGCTCAAGGAACCTAAAAGACGCCTAGCTAGATGGGCACTACGCCTGCAGGGATACAACTTCATGGTGCTCAATTGCCCTGGAATTCAACATCAGAACGCTGATGGGCTCTCCAGAATGCCTATTCTTGCTTTGCATCCTGTATAGGCCAACTGATTATACAAACTAATTGGGTATCCTTCTTCTTGGGAAAGCGAGACAGATGAGGTACAACTGGCCCTGTCCAAGCTATCCAAAGATACCCTTATATGCGACAATCAGCTCTTCAAAAAAGTACGAGACCAGTATCTGCCTTATTTATGGCCCAGTCTTTGCCTCTTGTTGGTGTCACAAGCCCATAAAGAAACTGGGCATGGAGGCATTGCCAAGACCTTTGACTGGCTTCAGAAGAACTACTTTTGGGAGAACCTTCACCTGCTGATCCCTGACGTCATTGCTAGCTGTCACAACTGCCACCTACAGAGGCCTCAAGCTGCTGCCCACAAGTTTAAACTAGTTCCCCCTCAACATGCTTTTCACACTGTTAGCATTGACGCAGTAGGTCCTCTTCCCCGCTCTCGTTCTGGGTGTTGCTTTATTCTGGTTGCTGTCAATCACTTTAGCAAGTGGGTAGAGGCTCGCCCTACAAAGGACATCACAGCTAAGACAACTGCTGCCTTCCTGTTGCAAGACGTTTTCTACCACCATGGCTGTCCTCAAGTGTTGCTCTCAGATAATTGGACTAACTTCAATGCCAAGCTGGTAACCTCTTTTGTCAAAGCTTTGGGGTCCCACCAGTCCTTCTCTGCCCCCTATAACCCTTCTACCAATGGGGCTGACAAGCGTGCAAATTCAACACTGGTCTCCATCATGAGAAAGCTCACCTACTCTGACGCTGCTAATTGGGACTTGTACTTACCTGCTGCCCTCTTTGCATACCACCTTGGCAAACATTGTGTCACTGGATATTCCCCCTTTGCTATGCTATATGGGAAAGAGGCTACTACCCCATTGCTCTTGGGGCCCCCCTGCTTACCTCAGATAAGGCCATGAATCCTGACAACCACATCAAAGATTTAATCAATCAAATAATTGATATTCAAGCCACTGCTTACACTTCCAAATATAAGACTAAGATGCTTGAGCTCTCTCCTGACAATGCTGGACGCTCCCCCCTACCTGGGTTTAATGTTGGCAACCATGTCCTTTACTACCAACACAGAGTAGGTGGTTGCACACATAAGTTGGACTCACTGTGGATCAACCCTCTAGAAGTAACCTTTAAGCAAGGGTCTAAATACACCGTAAAGCTCTTGTCTAGTGGCTGTCCTTTTGCTTGAGTGCACACAAAGTTTCTTTGTAAATACCACCCCCTAAAGCCAATCTAGAGGGGGGCAATGTTGTAAATGCCGCTATTCACAGTATTTTGATTTTGCCTTTGATGGGTTATTTTGAGGATGAATCTCTTGCTTTTGCTTTTGCTACTCAAAATGAGTTGATGGCCAATTCAGGAAATACAATTGTTCTGTTTCCTGATCTTTGCGCAACTCACTTGCCCCACTAATGGTGGTGGCAAGTGATCCTACCGTCCTGGTAGTGTTTTGTGGTATTCTCAACCACTATATATTCCAGTTCCTTATTTACCAATAAAATTAAGTTCAATTAACATTTTTGTCTTTGTGTCTTCTGTACTTCTGCGCCTCTCTCTAGCCACGCCTAGTAGAGATTATTCTTCCAGGGCCACATGGTAAAACACATTTGACTTCCCTGTCATCTAACTGAGACTTAGTACAAATCCAATCCTAAGGTTAGGATTTTCTGTTGTGTGTCTGTGCCGCTCCTCAGAACACGACAGTTAAAGTCTAGTTTTCCCCCTTGAAATCGTACGAGCCTGTCTCTGTTATTCTGACAAACACAGTATCATGGAGTAACTTGCTCATTTCCACAGGGTAAATCTGGAACCCCACCTCATTTCTATTGAGGGTGATGACAGATGTATCCCAGTGGATGTAGGGACAGTTGTGCTGAAGCCAGTCAAGGCCAGCAATTATGTTGTGGCTGAGCCAGGCCATGATTGGCCCAGAGAGCTTAACCTGGATGTTCCCCATTCTCACAGAGAAGGGTACCGTCTTGTGGGTGATTGAAACTCTGCGGGAGTCATCTACTTGTACTGCCTTGAACCTGCTAGGCACCCGGTCCAGTTGTTGAGAGTTGGCAAACACCTGGTCCACCATAGTGTGGTCGGCCCTGGTATCTACCAGTAATTTGTGTGTGTTTCCACAGAAACAGAAGGGATAGGACAAGTGTGTTACTTTATTTGAGGAGTGGCTTGCTTGCAATACAGGGTCGTCACTGTGGACTTGAAAGACGTCCAGGGGTTTGGCTTCATAAATGTTGTAGTCACAGGGATTTTTTGCGAGAAGGGATTGAGAGGATAGGTCAGGTGGGGTGGCAGGGCCTCTTGTTGCTACAACCCCCAGGCTTTTCCCTGATCCTCAATCTGCACTAGCTGGAGCTCCCCCTCGCGGGGGCGTTTATTCCCATTATCCTGCTGACGGGGCTGGCGGTGGCCTACTTGATTGTGGCCATTGCCAGATGTGGTACGTGGTTGGGATGGAGCATCACTGGTACGGCAGAAGCCTATTGAGGCCTGGTTGTTAGCCTCCACATTGGCCTTGTAGCAGCCATTAATGGAGGTGCAGCAACCTACAGGAACCCACTTGTATATATGGGGTTTTAACCCATTGATGATGAGAGTGAGTAGCATTGCATTTCCGTTGGTCACGGCTTTGGGGGCGGCGGCAAGAGCTTGTTGCCAGACGGCAAGGTACTCAGGAACAGAATCAGTTTGTTTGATTGCTAGAAGAGGAGTTCCCACGACAATGGGGGAGAAGGTTTTGCTGTAGCGGGACTTGGCGGCGTCTTGGAATGCTGCCCAGGTAACGTCAAGTTCTTGACTGGCCCAGTTGGTGAACCACACCGTGGCAAGCCCCTGAGGCGGCCAGACGCAGTGGCAACCCACATGGACTCAGGAACCTGACAGATACGGAGGCGGGTTTCAGTAGATTGGAGCCAACTGACAATGTTGGCCCCTTTGACGCCACCTGCAAAGGATTCTAGCTGAAGGTTGAGCATGGATTGGGACAGGTCTGACTGGGGCGGGATGACGCTGGCATCACACTGCCTGAGGCGGAGCCAACTGTACACGCTGGTGAGAACTAGCTGGTCTTGATAGATGACGTACCTGTTGGGGATGTCCTCCTTGGGGATTGGCAGGAAGGTCTCTTGTTGGGGAGTAGCCATACGGCCTGTACTCTGTCCTTTCTTGGGTGGATTTTGTTTTAGGTAGGTTGTAAACCTAACGCTGCTACCACTGTTGCAACTGAACCAATGAGGATTCAGTATTTGGAATTGGGGAAGACAAAAGTCCAATAGAAAGGACAGAATAATAAGAATAAGGTATTATTTATTGTGGAATATGGTGATTAATATACCATATGGGGAAAGCCACAAGGGGGTGGCATGGTGGGAAGTTCCATGTAAGGTTTGAAGCCAAGGAATAACTTGTGCGGGATCAGCAGGTCAAATTGGTAGCGCTCCTAATTAGGATGAAGTACCCGCCATTTGATATTGCCATCAGATTAGTTCATGTTGTTAGATACATCGAGGGGTGACTCATTGAGCGCCCCCTGTGTATTGTAAGATACGTCAGCAGGCAAGTCTGGAAGCTTGGTTGCAACATCATAATCTGAAACATTCAGATTATTCATTACGATCCTAAATTAGTACAGCCTATTTGATTCCTGGGTAACCCATTACTACGCTGGAAAGTCTCTCCAAGGCCAATCCTATTGTTTTGAATTTCAACCTATAAAGTTCATCACAATTCAACCTCTTTGTGAACCCACAGCCCAACGTGACTGTAGTACAGTCACACTATCCATCTTTGCAAGGGATACCCAAGTGCTAAATTGGGTGATATATGCTAAAATCATCTGGAAAGATCTCTCAGCCCACTAATAGTGGGGATAGATGGAGGCCTTGATGAAGTTTAGGGATGGTGAAATGGGTCCATTATTGATAGACATGATTTGCCTTTAAACCCATGCTGCCCTTGGGTTAAATCTATCCATTGGCCTTTATAGTCCTTCTGGGAAAGATGGGATAAGTAACCCTTGACTGGATATCTATTTTTTTGTTGGTGTTATGTATATACTTCTTAGAAGTATATGAAATGAAATGAAGGGGGGAATTAAGAAGAGAATGATCCTTTATTGGTATGAGGTTATAGAATTATATAGTATCATGAGAAGCCCCATGCTCTCCATGTATGTCATGATAGTCATGGGGCTTATCCAAGTAACTGTTCCATTTAAGGATTTCAAAAGGGTTGATCCCGTATTAGATGGGTGGTTGATAAGAGTGCCACTGACTTAATGCTTAGTTTGAAATCACTCAAGGAAGTAATTCCTTGAGAGGGAGTAACTGTAGATGTTGCAACAAAGGCTTACTATTGTTAATCTTGAAAATGGTCTAAAGGGTTAAAGCTATTAGATTGGCTATAAGTAGCCTGCCTCAATTTTCCTGATACTGCTTCAGTAGCTCTAGAAATCTTGGTACTGTTTTAAATGGCCCATTATCCATCTTATCCCCTTTAAAATAGTGTTTGATGATACTATTTCCCTGTTAACCATTTTTTACTGCAAATCCTGGTCAGCAGGATTTTCAGTGCAAGTTTATATTGAGGATTTATTAGCATCAACATTACAATCTATGAAGTATCTGGGTGGTAGAAGCTGCATTTGATCATTTAGATGCAGCTCCAGACTAAATAAATCATGATGCCAATTGAATGAATAATGTATTTGATATGAGGATGGGTCTGCTTTTGATAACTGGCAAGTGGTACAAGTGATTAGTTATGCTTTATCCTGGGTTATGTCCATCTTATGATAGCATCAACCTATTCTTTATAGGAACTATATTCAATATAAAAGGCTACTTTAAGGTATTTATTTGGCTTATAATAGGATATCAAAGTTTTGGTGAGTAGGGAGATACTATACCATAATCATTGAGAGGCTGAAATAGAGAATTGTTAGGATTCCATGGTTAACTGGATTGCAGGGTTTAGCTTCTGGTGTGAATATGGAAGCAGCATTGGGATTAGAGGGCTGGTATTGTATTCCTTGAAGTTGCCTTGTGTCTTGAAGAAGAAGGCAACTGTGTGGCTATAGCGATATCTTATGGAGGCACCAGGTTTAAATCGCATCGGCTCAATAAAGCATGCTAGGGTTAAATTGATTTTTATATCGGGGATACTTTATTTATGTGTAAGGAGTTTCTTGTGAGTTTCTTTGATATTCGGTGGTAAATGGGATTTTCTATCCCACTACGTATAAATTGTAGTCTAAATTCATCGATGCGACTAAAATCGTGGAGCCTTGGTTGAATTCGTTGATGGAAAATAAGCACTTGTGGGAGTTTACGTGAATTTCGCATTTAATTTTTTGAAAAATGGTTTTCATTTGGTAGGTAGCTTATTCGTTTGTGGTGAAACGAATCATTATTGCATAACGAGAACAATAATTGGACTAATGATTATATAATATGATATATGGTATATATAATACAGATCCTATCTTGAATTCAGTATGGACAGCTATCAAAACCCCTATGGCGGCTATACCCCCACTCCAGGCTACGGGTATCCACCTTTTTATCCAAATTCACCATACCAATGGCCAAACATGCCTCCCCAGCAGTACTTCCCACAAGCCCAAGCGTACAATGACTATCCAGGACAATACGCAGAACCACCAATGCCCGCAATGCCAAGCAGTGAACAGGTAATGTCAATTAAAATAAATACTTATTTTATAGATTCAATATCCCAACCAGATTCAGGTAGCTGCTCATATTGCTTTTCTAATAGCTAGGATGAGTCCCAGCATCCCCAGGCAGATTTAAGTTATGATCACTTGCAGGAAATAAATGAGAACCCTGTAACTGTACTATAGTGCCATGGCAGGCTAACAACAATTTAGGATAACTCCCCCCAGGAGGACTACTTTATCCCTTCACTTAAACATGACAAGGTAAATATGCAACATTCAACTAACAAAACAAGGAACCATCCCATGACCAGGGCCGCTTAAACGAGATCGATCAATTGGTAGATCAAGGCCCTGCTTCAGCTGAAAAAAAATCAAAATCAAAATCAAAATATTATATCTGGATTTGGAAACGCTATTCAAAAGTTCTTTCAGGGAAAGAAACAGCAATCAGATAATCCCCAGCAACAATCAGATCATTCCCAGCAGCAATCAGATAATCCCCAGCAAAATCCAAATGTTCCAACTGGATTCCCAACTGGATTCCCAGCCATGCCCCGCTATTCTCAGTACGGAATGAACTCACAATACTACAATGTCCCCTTTCCCAGCTACTCCCCACCCCCCGGCTCGTTTCCACGCTATACCAACCCAATGGTGAATGGGTATGCTCCACAACAAATGAATCCATACTGGGTACGCCCCAACCCATGGCAACGTTCCGCTTCATCACAGTACTCCACCTACACTGGGCCGTACACCTCGCACCCCGGCTTTGTAAATCCAACTCCCATCAATGAAGAAGTCACATCAGCAGCTGCCAAACCAAGCTACGCCAGCAATGACCCCATGCAGGCAACTGCCCCAGACCAGCCCAGACCAGCACCCAACCTTGATCACATTGAAAGGCAGATCATCAAACCCACTGAAGTTTTTCACGGACCACGCGCCACCCGAAGCATCAAGCGGAACCGTCGCTAACCCACCACACCCAACAGGTGTAATATTGGATCACCAGAGATTCATCAACGTTTCTATACCTTAACCAACTTCCTCCTGGCTTAACTGGTATCTGGAACTCGATTCCTTAATAAACAATCTACTTACCCTTCTCATCTCAATCCAACCCCTTATTATTACCTGGGTAACCTAACTCTTTCCATCTTAAACATATCCAAACATACATGCAACTAGCTCCAAAAGCTTCTTTATCAGATCTAGTAACCCTCCCATCCCCACCCTTCATCAATATAACTCTTTCTCCAGTTCCAGGAATCAAATTTCATATCCAATGTACCCAATAGCTCAAGTGTTCACCCTTGTACCTAGCTGTACTGGTTGATCATCCTTAAAGTTACAGAACTGACACCCCACATCCCATCATAGTACCCTATCATCTCCATGAATCAACCATATCTCCACTAAAACAATCTCCCCCAGTGAGTTCAAGTTACTTTAGGCCCAGGCCCAGATATAAACTTCTCCATCCCCATACTTGTTGACCAACCTCTGTTGAGGCTCAGTTGAAATGTGGTACAACCCAGCCATCCACCCAGTGTTGCAACTTGACTATAAACAGTTCACTATTTGGATTTGGGGAAGAGAGCTGTCCAAGGGAGGGACCAGAAAGGGATCTTAAACAGGATCTTTATTGAGAGGAGAGAGGCTGCTTATGCCATGCAAGGGAGGCATTTTCCACCCTGGGGGTAACATCAATCAGGATAGGGGTCATGGTTTCAGCTAGCCTTATCCTTATTGGGGATCTGGCATCCCGCCATACCAGTGGGTTCAGGTGGGATCACAAGGTTATATATATGGTGGGCAATCTTCACCCCTATGAAAAGTAAACTCTGAACCTCTGAGGATATGAGACAGCAGAATGCCACCTCCTGATTTGGACCAGATTTGCCAGCAGCTCAGCTGAGTGAGACATGAGCTGTTTAATCAGAATTGACCTTCTGTTCAACATTCTTTACCAATAAAGTTGGCAAACTTTGGATCCCTGCTGCAGATGATTCAACCATCATAGGGCATAAGAGTGGTGGAGCTGTGCCATACCCCCAAAGTGTTGATGAGATGGGGATAAAGGTCCCACCCCTGAACCCCTTCAGCAGCAATAAAGCTCTTGACACCAAAGTTTGCAAATGGTAAGCTCCAGTTAAGAGCATCAGGGAGAGAGAACCATGAGAACCCAAGGCAAAGATAAAAAAGGAAGCCATTTGAAGACGGGAGACAGGATTTTGCAAATAAACAATTTTGCAAGTCATTTCAATCCCCCCTTGATTTTGGGCTCAGGGGACACAGCAGGAAGCATGGAGGCCGCAGACACTTCTAAATTGACACTGGGAATTACAAGAAGCTGTACATGAATAACAGTTAGCATATTTCCCATTCCTATGGAGAATTTTTGGCTAAAAACTGTCCCCAGATTTTCTCAAACACTTATGGTCTTATTGAACTACTGGGGTATTTCTGAGCTCCAACCCAGACCATATGGGTGTTTGGGAGGGAGCATTGGCATCATTGGGGAAATCCTCTCAAGTGCGCTATATGGATAGATAGAAAATCCTGATAGCCTACTTCAATTCTGGGGTTAAAAGGCACCAGGTTACCTGATTTGTGGAGGTTAAGGCTTCAAGCAGCCTTTTTCAACTTTTTCCAAGATATTCACATGTTTGGCCGCAGCCCACTTCAATTCAAGGGCCTGGTTAATTTCAGCAAGTTGTTCAAGGGCTCTTTATGGATTAGGGTCCTTAATGCTTGAACTTCTTAGGGCAGTGACAGGGATATTCCTGACATGCAGCGCAAAATTTTAGAGCTTGCAGCAATTTGCCAGTAAATAGGGATCCAGAATATCTGCAGCAGCTCCCCTAATTGGGGAAACTTGTCAGGATTGACAATTCTTTCCACCTGGAAACCCGGGCCTGAGAGTGGGATTTGAACCCTGACCCTGGATTCCTGCAGGCCACTGGTCCTATGGACCAAAGGGCTGCCTGCCCGTGTTTCCCTGAGGTCAAGCCCCCACAAGCTGAGCCAAGAATGTTGGCCCAAATGGTAAAGCAAGCCAAACCAAGGAAATCAACGCACCAAATGGAGGACTAATCAAAGCACCTAATGGAGGTAACAAAAGTTCAACCATTAGCTTCATGAGCTTGAAGTCTACACTGGCAACCAACCAAGAGCCATCCCCAGAAGGAGGCACGGGCCTGTGGCCCAACCCCATGACCACAACTCTAAAGCAAGATAATCAAGTAGCCAATTTGAGATTGCTGACCAATGAAAGAACTCCCGGCCTGGGTGCCATTTTGCTGCCTTTGAATCAGAGCACCTGGGCCTGCATTTTCCTTGCCCTGATGAACCCCCAAGGAAAATATTAAGTTTGGAAGTGGGGTGCTATATAGACCAAAGGACCCCGCGCTCCAAACTTACTGCCATTTTTGAATAAAGGTTATGTTGTTTTGGCTTACACAGCTACTGCCTTATTCTGTATTTGCCATCTATCAATTCAGTATGAGATCTCCCAGACCTCCTGTCCCTCTGCCTGCAGATTCCTGTCCTCCAGGTGTTCCCTATGGCCCTGTCCACTTCACAGATTACCCTTTGAAACCTGAATATAAGGACTACACCCTGGAGAAAATACTTGAACTAGATCCTTTGGCCTGCATACAATCTGCAGTTAGATACAACTGTCAAGGCCCGTGGATATTCTCAACACCCAAATTTTTTAGAGGGAAATTCCACTACCTACCTGCTTACAATATCTATATGTAACCGCCTGTGACCCCCAAGCCTATGCCGCCTCCCCACTTAACCTCCCAACTGACTACACTGGCAAGTATTTGGGATTGTGTACATCATCCTCACTGGGGTGATTGACACTATAATCCTGGCTGCTGGCCCATGGTCCTGGGTGGAAAAGTCCTTCTCCTACCTTTTTAAGTCAGCTCCTCTCTTGTGGTGGGCTTTACCCGCAAAAACTCTGGCCCAAATTACCCCTGAAAACAACGGGCTGGCCGCCCAAGACTGGATCCCTTACAAAGCTACTGCAATGAACCCTGCCCAAAAAGAAGTGTTTGAAAATGTAGATTCTTATGACTAGGCCTTTTATAGGCTGGCTGCAGATTGCGCAACCACCTGCCTGCTCCTCCCCTGCCCAATGGGGAAGTTGCTGAATTGGGAAACTAAAAGAGGCAATTTCTCCAAGTCCCAATTTAGAGGGAACTGCTGCCCAAATTGGGAGCTTGTCAGATGTAGAGGGGCTGACAAGGCCACCTGCAAAATTATTCATGCACCAAATCCAGTAAGTGGATTTGGGTGCATGAAGAAGGCCCAATCCTCTTCATGCCAATGCAAGTTGGACTTTGGCCAAACCTTCCCACTTTATAACCAACAACACCTTCCAGGAAAGGGAATCTCAGGCAACACCAAGTGTTTTGGGTTCCTGATCCAATGTTTCCCAATATTCCTGCTGTCAGCAACTACCTCCCAGCTGAGTCTAACGGTAAACCTCTTGGCTTGTTGGGAGACTTGAGCCTACCCTATTTGGTGGAAAGCGGCCAAACCTATCCGCAGCAACCCCAAAATCTTGATGAAATTCTTCCTTCTGGATCTAGAAGTAGTCAATCTTCCAGAAACACAACAAAGACAACTACTCCCAAACCTACTGCAAAAAATAACTCAATCCCCCTAGGTATTCCTTCCCTTCCTGAAAGCCTTCTAAGGCTATAAATACTTATTGATTTCTTCAGCAATAAACTTATCATTTCTTGCTCTATATATATTTCAATTATGTGTGATCCCCATAAATTGTAAGGAACTTATTCTTATTTTATAAGTTTTTATACTGTTGCCAAATCCCAGCTAGTAGATTCTTCTCCTAGGTCTCAGCCATTGTTTTGATTATTATAAGCAATAGTAGCTTTTAATTCTTCAGAGTGCTAGCATCTTATTTTCTTTGAAGAGCTGGCACAATTTTCAATTGTAGTCAACTTCATCTTGTGGACACTCCCCAAGATTCCAACATCTGCCACACAAAGGCACTACTATATAATAAAGATTAATTCCTTGGTGATGGGTTGTGCTATCATTGAGAAAAATATCCTCAATAGTTATCACATAAGACGCTTACAAGCCTTTACTAACAAAGAAGTCAGACACTAAGCTTTGTCACCCCTTCCCAGGATCCAGATGATGAACCACTTGATCTTCTCTGCTGTTATTACAGCATGCCTAGGGATTGGGGGCCACCAATCTACCTTTAAACCATATGGGCTTTTCCACAAACCCACAGATAAATATTACTACAAGGAGCCAGCACAACTCAACTCCTCCCAGCCGTACTCCTGGCCCACATTGGTTTTGCCCCACTCTACCTGCTTCATAGATGTATACACCTTTACATACTTTTTACTCACGCATTTTACTGGTAATTTTGGACAATTTAACGTACATACCAAGATGTTCTGTTGGGTATTGATGGTGTACCTAATTGTCACCTCTCTCACTGGGTTCCAAGTATCCAGCTTGGTACCTTATCTTGCTAAACTACTCCCCTATATGTTGGGCATTTACAGCGGGCAACTCTAGTCAAGATAGACTATCTGGGCAAGAAAAAGCTCATCAAAAAATGTGGGATGCATGGATTTGACGTGCAAGATCCAGATGTACTATTTGATAGTTTCTCTGACCCCATAGAATCAAGGGCAGCCTGAAATAACTAAAAAAATAGAAAATCCCAGGGGCGTCAACCCCCAAGAACCAAATTCCAAATCATAATTGAGGTGGATTTGAAATCAATTCAACAAAACTCTTGTCCCAAAAAGGATGCCAACAGATCTGGTGAATATCCCAGCCAATCCTTTTAGGGATCATTGACATTCTTAAACAGCCACTCAATCCCATTCTAGGACAGCTAAAATTTATATGCCTGCTATTTATCAAATTAGAAAAGCTTGACACTTGCATAAGGGCAATAATATATATATATATTAACAAGATCAATACATTTTATTGATAGCATTGCTATTGAAATTAGCTTTTTTGGTTTATAATATACACATAATTTCTTGAATCCCATTATTCATGCATTATCAATTTTTCCTTTGATGGAGTTGCCTTTTGAGTGCAAAATCCTTCAGTTCCCTTTCTCAACTCAAATGGGTTTCACTCCAAATTGGGTGAAGGACTCATTTACATTCTGACTAGTGACATGAGTGATCCTTGACCTACTTATGAGAGTGGCCAGTGATCTATATGTCCTTATAATGTTTTGTGATAAACATTTATCATGTAATACTTATTTAGATTCACCCAATAAAAATAAGTTCTATTTAAACTCTTTCTTTGTGTTTATCCTTGTACTTTAGCGCCATCTCCCTAGTCTTACTTAGAGAAGATTTCTGATAATTATCATTCCCAGGGCCTTAAGTTAAATTCCCTATTCATCCCTGAAGACTAAAATCAGGCTTAGTACAAAACCAATCCTACTGTTAGGATTTCCTGTTGTGTCCCTTGGCCACGTCCAAGTACACAACACATAAATACTCTTATTACCAGTTATTGTAACTTAGATATTGAGCACATCTCATTAATGATTGTATATTTATGTATCTTATTGAGGATGTTAAATTACATTGAGTTTGTAAATTGCTAATAATAAAATAAAATTATATTTTACAATTTATTTTTATAATTTTCTAAAATCAACTGCAATCAAAAATTCCTAATAGCAATACATAAACACACATTGTTAAATCAGTGGGCCTGCAGTTAAGTTACAATAACAAGTAAAAAAGACAGTTTTAATGAAGGGGAAATTGAAGTCCTCAAATAACAATGCATAAATTAATGTACAAGAATAAAAGTGCAGTAAACTGATGCTTGTTTGCCTGTTGGTTTTCCTTTCCCACCTCTCTTTCCTTCCTCAAAAAGAAGTTTGTTTGGCCCCTGGCTATGCCAGAAGCCAAAAAACTTAAAAAATATGTCTGTGTTGTCAGGAGGGTGGCTCATATAAAATTGTATGCTATTGTGTTTGCTATTTTGGTGATTTGGAGTGCATGATATTGTACCATTTCCAGGTTTAGACAATTTTACACTTCAACTAATTTTCAAAACTAAGCATGGTTATCAAAATTGAATTTTCATTGGTTTTATCCAAGTGGAGCTTCTTGATTTGGATTGATTTGTCTTAATTTATTACTTTACATGCAATGTGGATTCCAAATAGTGCAGTTATTATTTGATTTTACTAGAAGCATTTATTTGTGATTTGAAATTTGATTCCTGGATTTGACAATCCTGTAATTAAAAAATAGTAAACTTAATGAAACTGGTTGTTAGGTTTGAACACCTCAAATATTATTCCAGTTAATTCATTTTGTCCACTTTAAATAGGCAGCTCAACTTGAAGTTTGCACAGTGTCTATGAGATCCCTCAATTTGAAATATTCAAATAAAAATACAAAGAATTCAATTTAATTAAAAAAGGCCAAACTGCAAATGTGATTTGAAATTTGGACAAAGGATTTGAAAATCCTACATTTCTACCATTAGGTTCTTAATTTACAGTAAAGCCTAATCCATATATTGTCTAACATCACAAGAAGACAATGCACTAAAAAATTACTTAAATTAAGTGTTGAAAAAAGGGCTCATAACACCATCCAAATCTCCTTTTGGTGCAGCTATCTTCTTTGTAGCTAAGAAAAACAGAGGACTACACCTTGTTATCAACTACAGAGGTCTTAAAAAAAGGTCAAACTTAATAATATATATCTCCTGCCTCTGATTGATGACCTCTTTGATGTCTTAGGGGTCACAATTATTTTCCTTTATTGATCTGACTTCAGGATACCATCAAAACCAGGTCGAAACTGAGGAAATCCCAAAGACAGCATTCAGTACTAAATATGGATCATGTGAGTTTATTGTCATAAGCTTTGGCATGACCAATTCTCCCAATATTTTTTGATATTAATTAATGAGGTTTTCAAGGAGCAATTGAAAATTTAATGTAGTTTACAGGGATGACATAAGCATTTGCAGTCCCAGCAAAGAACAGCACCGGAAAGACGTCTTTATGGTACTCACAACATTACATGACAACCAGCTAGTTGCAAACTGTCCAAATTTGAGTTCTTCTCCACTGAGTTACACTTCCTGTAATAAATCATTAGCAAGAACAGAATTAAACCAGACCCTGAAAAGGTAAGATTCATAAATGATATACCAGCACCTTGAAACAAGAGCAAACTAGGCACCTTCCTGGGGATGACTGTGTGTGTCAGATATTCATCTCAGGCTGGGGAGTGTTGACTTCACTGTTATATACAATAACATTCAAGACAACCAAGCTTTTCTGGACGCCAATATAAGAGCAACACTTCTTCTAGTTGAAGGAACACATGGTCACTGCACCCATACTACAATACCTCAACTGCAATGGGATCTACAAACTGGAAACAGACACTTACAATTAGTTCATTTTCAGAGTACTCAGAGTAAAGCAAAAAGCAAGGATTTCCTCCATGTTTCATATGATTCAAGGAACCTCTCAGATGGTAAACCAAGATATCCTATCAATGGTAAAGAATTGGTGGAAATTGTTTATTGTTTAATTAAATAACATTGCTACTTAAAAGGAGCACAAAAATTCAAAGTGCTAAGCAACCACAAGTCATTAGTATGCTTCAAGATTCAACAACACCTATCTAGACAAAATTCTGAATTGATAATCCTCATAAAGAGGTACCCCATGATAATTGAATACAAACCAGGCAAAGAAATGCTTACCACAGACACCCTTTAAGGCTATACTGTAAACATCTACTCTGCACCAATGGCAAAGACCATGATTGGCCCATGTTAATAATGAGTTATCTTCAAGAGTGCTTCACATCTGTTACTTTAATGGAATTACAAGAAAAGTTCCTCAAGAATAAAAATATGTTCAAAGACATCTATGATACCCTCCACCACATAATTCTAATTGAAGACACTGTATCATGTGTCCTGTCAACACAAAAGGTTAGCACAATCCTTTGTTATTATAGATATCTAGGAAACATCAGTAGCAGTAATCTACATGAATACCTCAAAACTCTCTAATGGCGGCCAAACATGCTGAAAAACATCAAAGAAGTACTAAACCAATGCAAAGTCTGTGAAAAGTACGCCCACTCCAAGGCATCCCCCAATTCAGTAATACCAGTGTCAATCACATAGCCTTTCAAAGGGTAGTCACTGGATATTGTGGAACCAATACCCAGCAATAACAAAGGCAAAAAGTACATTATCACAGCTATTAACTATACAACTAGGTGGCCTGTAGCACAAGCCACAAAAGAACACAAATGAAATAATATAAGACAATTTATTAGCATAGAAAACATAGCTAAGTTTGGAAAACCTGAACTCCTAATCACAGATGGAGGAACCAAACTCAAATTTATTGACACCAACATCTTCATTGCTAAAAATGGAATAAAACAAACTTTCCCCAGCCCTTATCACCCCCAAGCAAATGGGAGAGTGGAAAGATTGAACTGTTCCCTCATAGAGGCACTTAGTAAGCTATCTGCCAACAATCCAAAAAGCATGGGCTGATATGCTACCAACAGCACTTATTGTGTGCAGAACACAAGTTAACTGCAATACAGGCAAAAGTCTGTATGAACTTGTCTATGGACATAAACCTGCTATTGTCAGTACTAAGTTAGGGCCGCAATTACCTCTACCTAAGAAAGTAACAGACAATAATAACCCTGACGTAAAACAAGCCAGGAGAGACCAAGAAGACAAGGAAAAAGAAAGGGTTGAGAGAGAAGCAATCCCATTACAACAGGAACACTTCCAAGTTGGGGACAATATCTGGGTTGTTAATCATGACGTAAAAATTGGAACCAGGGTTACAAGGACCAGGAATCATCATGGAAGTCAAACCAAACAACACTTAACTTGTCAACGAAATTGGTGCTTGAATAGAACTCAAGTGTATGCACCATGACTGCCTCCACCTGTGCAAAGCAATAAGAGCACAATGTAACTCTTGACTTCCTGTTCCCAAAGCCAAATTAGATCAGTACCAAGCCTGTATTCCCAACTCTGTCAAGAAAATTCCCAAGGCTCTGCCTTCCAGCACCCCAGGGGGAGATGTTGCAACATCTTTGATTACTCCCTCTTGGGTAATTAATGCCCCAAGTGATTCACAGAATAAGTCACCAAATGACTCATCAACTATTCATTAAGTTGGTGGCACCACTATCATTTGGCCATCTATTACATGGATCAAACAATCCAGATCCTAAGCGGAACACAACTTGAATAAGCCTTGTGACTTAAGAGGAACATTACTCAGATAAGCCCCATGACTTCCATAATGTACATGGACAGTATGTGGCTTCCCATTATACTATATGTTACCCTATATTCATATCTAATAAATTATCATTCTCTTCTTAATTTTTCCTTTTATCTTGTTTATTATACTTCTCAGAATTATATACTCAACAATTGTAAGGACTTGCCCAATAAGGTGCAAGATTGTATATGATACCATACAAAGTATTTGGATTTAGGTTCAAAAGATAAAGAAAAGTAGTTAAAGTTTGTAAAAGTACTTTTAAGGGACCTGCTAAAAACTTATGACTAGACACAAAAGGTGTTATTGAGTTAATTAGACCTAAACAAACTACATAGATCAAGGTATTGAATAAAGATTTGTTGGTAACTAAGGGTATATCCATGTCAGGATATTCCCTGTGAGAATATCTTAACATAAAATTAGTTAGACTATCCCTAATATTAAAGAATGGTGACGACAAGTTAATTGCTTGTTCTCTAGCTATCTCCATCCAAATTATACTAGATATTTAACTCTAATAAAATCTGGAAGCAAATTGAGACCTAAAATTTTTATATTTTAATATAAACCTAAACTTAAAAAAGATGAGATCCTAAGTAAATTTTGAAGTTATAATTTAGAAAAGGAAATAAAAGGATTGAAGTAAAAAAACCTGTGATTGTGATTGGGGAAACTCACTTAGAATTTCAGCTTAAAAGCCTACTCTTATAGTGTCTTTATTTATAAGGCAAAAAGAACCAAGTCCTGTGAAAGATCTTTGTAGAAGAGGGATAAGTTCTTGGCAAGGTGGTTTAATAGCCAAAGGAGAAAACACATGGTGGTGGGGAAGCTGCTGGTAACAAGCCAAAGATCTGCGTGTAACAGGGGAAGAAGACAGCAGTTGCGTAAGCAAGCTAAAGTAAAAGGGAACCCCCTATTTTTAGAATAGGAATTATATATAAAAGTTAATAAACTATGAGTAACGCAGAATCAAAAGCAAAACTGAGAGTGAAGAGCAAAACTGAAGCAAGAGCAAAAAGAAAACAAGGTAATTGTTTGATTTAAAATCAATAATAAATTCTAGTTCAACTTAAGTTTGAATCCAAATCTTAATTTGATTAAAGCCTGACCTTTGGGCAGCAACAGCGCCCATGTTGACACTAAAAATGTCAACAGTGGCCATGTCAACAAAGTGTCAACATGGCCACTTTTGACTCAAAACTCTAAATATCCTATGTTTTTTGCTAGTTGCACTAGCTTAATTCTTTTTTTTAAAGCGTTCAGGGGTGCAAACCCAGAAAACACAACAAAATTGTGGCCATCTTGACACAATTTAATATTAAGCTTAATAAAAAAACTCAATTTAACCTGATTTTTCCTTTACTTTTACTAATAAAAATTAGTTTATTTTTTTATTTTTTTCACGACGTAAAAGTGTCAATGTCGACACTTTTTAAGCCAAACTTATTTTTAATAACAAACTGAAGCATCTACAGTAAAAAATTGTGCATTTAAAAATATTTTTTTATTGAATTATTATATTGAAAAAGACAGTGCGCATACATTTGATTGTTAAAAGGTTCATGTTATAAATATATATGTGGCACTTATTCCGGCTTTGATATATTAAGTGGATTGGTGGCTAACAGGGATCCAATAATTTAAGTGTGACTTACTATGTAAGTTACTATAGAATTTATTATTAAAAATAATGTCAACACTTTTAAATCTTGTTTATTCACTTGTGATCATCCCCTGGGGTGGAGTTAAGCAAATTAGAGTAGCACAATTAAGCCTAAATTAATATGCCACCTCATATAAAGAATGTCATAAGTGACGTTGTCAACACTTTACCCTTTTCAATACTGAAAACAACTTTTTTCACAACTTCACATAAGAGCAATTGTAAAATATCATATTAACACCCCCAAAATATAATTTTTAATAAAGAAATAAAGAACCTTGATACTTTTTTTACTTATTTTCATATGCTTTTTTTATTTTTATATTTGAACAAAAACACACAGAAAACAGTTAATTTTTGCTAACCTGTGTAAATTTAATTAAGCGTACTATGAAAAAACATAGTAACTTTTCAAAAAAATGTTGACAGTGACAATGTTGTCAAAAATAATGTCTACAATTTTTGTAATCAACAGTGAGAATTCAGCTTTTTTACTGATTGTCACTCATAATGTCAACACTTTTCAGTTCTCACATATAAAACTTTATGTTTTACATAATAAAAACTTCTCATTTTTTGATATGTTGTATTTTTAACTTTTCTCTTTCATATTTTTTAATTTTTAAAATAAAATTTATATCTAAATATAATAATTTCATATATTTCTCTTAACTTTTAACTTGTTATTTATAACTTTAATAAAATAAAAACTATACAAGTATTTTTTAACTTTTAAATGCCAAGAAAAGCCATCTAAGATTTACTTTTTGTATATTATGCTTTTTAAGGTGTTTTGTTTGTTTTTTACATACATTGCTTTATTTTAAACCATTTTACTTATTATTTTAAGACAAGAACACTTCCAAACAGCCAAAGGGTACCAAGCGTCCCTCTAAGCCAACCAAATCTACCA
This sequence comes from Entomophthora muscae, assembly GCA_014839935.2. Lineage (NCBI taxonomy): Eukaryota > Fungi > Entomophthoromycota > Entomophthoromycetes > Entomophthorales > Entomophthoraceae > Entomophthora > Entomophthora muscae. The sequence goes on from QTSX02002251.1 coordinate 126,564, forward strand.
AGTAAAAGCCTGTCTTGTCAAAGAAGGCCACCCCCAAACCATCCCCAAAGCCTTCTCCTGAGCCCTCTCCTGAGAAGAGCCCTGCTCACTCCACTGGGGGAGAGAAAACTGATGGATCTCTTACAGAGCACAGTTTCTACAACTTGTCTTCTGATGAGGAGCCAACCAAGGAGAAGCGGCAAGGCAAAAAGACCCCTCCCAAAGATAAGTTTCCTGCACATGAGGAGCATCACAACAAGCCCCCTTCTGCTTCCCCACCCCCGCCAAACTCTCCCCCTTCAAGCTCATCTGGGGATAATTCAAAGCCCTGCCCCAATTACTTCCCTGGCTTCCACTATGCTCCTGCTGGCCCTTGGGACCCTCTGTTGGCCCACAACATCTGCAACGTTGATGGCAAATTCAAGGTTCCCTCTTCCTTGCCCAAATACTTCCCAATCATGAGTGTAAAGGGTGGGCCAGCCATGGTGGCCAATGGGTATATCTTCAGCTGCAACAATGCCAACCGGGGCTTTAAGAGCTGGCATTACACCTGTGAGGACTGCTCCTGCCCAGTGCGGCTCAACACTGAGCGCTAGGACCTGGTCCAAACCATCAAGGGCAAGCATACTTGCATCATGACCAACACTACCATCTCCTGCCTTCTCAAATGGTACCTTGTGCAGATTATGCCCAACTCCAAAGACCTTTCTTCCACCCAGCTGGCTGTGCTTGCTTGCAAGTACCTGTCCCCTACTAACCTCAAGAGGGTCCCTACTCACACCCAGTTGGTCAAGTTTGTGAGTGATAAGTGTCAAGCCTCCAATCCCCTGGCCAAGAGTGCCACCACAATTGAAGACCTGGTCCTTTCCAATGCCCTCAAGAAACCTGAGGATGGAGAGATGTTCCTGCTCCATGACAATGGGCAGGAAGTGGAGGATAGGATTGTAGCCTATGCCACAACCCAAAACCTGGGGCAGCTGAACACTGCTACCACCTGGCTGTGTGACAGCACATTTTCTACTTGCCCCTCTCTCTTCAAGCAGCTTTGAGTCTTGCATGGGCAGTTTAATGACTAGGTCATCCCCCTTGTGTTCTTTCTCCTACCTGGTGCAAACACAGAGGTCTATGCCAGAGCCTTCAAGATTGTTTGGGATGCTTTGAACTCCCTTCCCGCCAACCAGCTCCCCCCTCCCACCCACACCACAAGGGCAAATCCCTCCTCCACTGAGAAATATGAGGCAACCATAGCTGATGAGCAGCTAGCTCATGTGCACTCACTGTAAGGGACTCAATCCCTAGCACAAATCACAAATTATACTTAAATGGCGTTAATACAGTGGAAAGCCAGAAATTGCATTTTTAAATGCTAAAATACAAGCTGAGAACAAAGCTGAATCTGCCAATAAGATCAACTCAAAAATACATTCAAAATTGATTAATGAATATGTATTAATCAATTTCAAACGCAAAATCAAAAGCAAGCGGGAAATCAAAGATCAAACATAAATTCTAATTCAAAATCAAAAACTAAGGCTCTGGACAACAAAAACAACCATGATATTGATTCAGCATTAAATTTTGGCTCCAATAAATATACAGCAGCCAATCAAATTAAAATTAAATGTGGAAATCATCCAAAACACATATTGAGGGGCCCAAGAGACCAATCAAACCCAGTGAACCATCCAAGCCAAAGAAATACTGCTCATCCAGCCCCAGATTCCATCCCCAACCATAGTAAGGTACAATACTGCAATGCAATATCCCAACCTGCCTCTTCTTAAATTGCAGGCTGCAGCCTGCTGCAGTCCTGCAAGGCAATACTTCTCAAATCACTCTTGCAGATTCACCTGGTAACCACAATGTTCCCTTCCTCACTTGAAGTCAGTATTTAAACTGATAAATTCTTCCTATCCAAATTGCTCCAACAATTCCTTTATTTCCTATCAACTAAATAAATCTATATTCTCAATTCTAAACACTTGATTATTAGATTCTAAAGGTTTCCCCCAACAACATGAAGTTCATCTTCCTTTTTTGGACTTTGTGTGTGTTAATCAATTATGGACAAGCAAATGTTAATTTCAAAAACCCTGAACCAACTCCTACTGACAAAACTGAAGACTCAATTTGGTATTGTTTTGGTCTGCGTCAAAGACATGCCCCTTATGTTGAAACAGCTCAATTCCCACCAATCATCCACCCCAAGGCCCCCTGGTTGGTCTTGGGGTACACCAGTGTTTACTATCTACTCAACCACTTCACTCCCTTCTTGGGAAGATTCCGTCTATTTGGTCACCTTCTACACATGCTAATGATAGGAATTCCAGTAGGTTCCACTCTGATCAAATTCAACTTGGGAGCTCTTCTCCATTCAATTGGGGAAAGGCTTCCCAATGAGTGGATCCCTGACACTCACTTGGGCTGAAGGTTATCATAATGGACTTTGAGCAGGCTCAGTTCAGAGCCTTCTAGGCCACCTTTGATGGAGAAGTCCAGGGCTGCTTCTTCCATTTAGACAGGCCCTTGTCAAGAATCTCAAGAGTGAGAAAGACCTTTTTGACAAGTATCTTAGTGATGATAAGGGGAAGTGCCGCTTTGCCCTGACTCAGTTTGCTGCCTTGGCTTTTGTGCGCCCGGAGCATACTGGGCTTGGCTTTGAGGCCCTCCTGGAGGATGCTTATGTGAAGAAGCAACCAGCATCTTCAAAGGCTACCTGGAGTACTTTGAGCGGCAATGGGTGGGCAAGAAGGTGACTGTCCGGAGAGGTAAGAGCAGTACCACTGCTCATTGGAACTGTCAAGGTGCCTGCCTCAAGGGGGAGATGAAGACCACCTCTAGCCTTGAGGTTTGACATAAGCACCTGAAGGTGAAGTTTGGGACCAACCCCAAATATAACAAGTTCTTCTCCAAGCTACAAGAGGAGCAGGCCCAGACTGTCTACAAGTTCCACAACCTGGCCAACCAGGTGGCCCCCAAGAAGAGAAAGTCCAAGGAGCAAGACTACCAGGAGGACGTTCAGAAGGTGGTCAAGAAAAAGTATAAGGTGGCGGAGATAAAGAAGTACCTTGAAGATGTCACCACTGCTCTTGCTGGTGGCTTTAATTAGCCAAATAAACTTTGCTTTGCTTTTCCTATATATTTTTTACTTTTAAACTTTTAATTTTTTTATTTTTTTGGATATTAATAATCTTTTTAAGTATATATGGTAAGTTTCAGATACAGTTTCAATGTGGTTTTGTAAGAAAAATCTTATATTTTGTTGATTTATCTTTGAGCTATGAGATATTTTCAGTTATGCTTATTAAAAGTATAATAAATTACATATAGAATTTTCTTATATTTTGTATTTATTATGATATATAAAATATCTTTATTTTTGGTTCATTGGAATTTTAATTTTTATGGGAATTAAAAATAATTTTATAATAAAGAGTGTAAATTAGATAGTAAATTGAAAAACAATTGCTTATATCTCCTTATTCTTATTACTTATGGTATTTTTATTGCATTTTTGAACTCTCTTGGATTTTTTTAGTATAATAAAGTATTTTAAAATAATTTTATATATTAAAAATGTTTAGGGTAAAGTGTTTTGTTAATTAAAAAATTGTTGACATCCAGGAAACGACATTAAGTAAAACCGGGTCGTCACTTTACTATAGTGTTGACATTAAAAGTGTCAACATGGCCACTGTTAACATTTTTAGTGTTGACATGGGCGCTGTTGCCCTTTGGGAAGGGCACAACAACAATATAAAAATTAAACTATATTTAACTTTTATTGGGAAGATATAAGTGAAAAATGGGTAAAAGTTTTTTGTTTATTAAAGTTTTAAACAACAATCTAAAAATAAAAAAAATATGCAAAAGTATTAATTTAAAAGGGGTATTTTATTTTAAACACCAATAATATGAAAATATAAATGTCAAAAATATAATGTATCAAAATTTCAGATGTTTTTATTATGTAAAAATAAAAAATTATATATGAGAAGTGAAAAGGGTTGACATTATGAAAGACAATTAGTAAAAATATGCTGAATTCACACTGTTGACTAGAAAATTGTAGACATTATCAGAGACAAAATTGGCACTGTTGACATTTTTTAAAAAATTTACTGTCTTTTTATATATTAAGTTTAATTTAATTTACGCAACCCAGCAAATATTAACTGTTTTAGTGTGTTTTTGCTCACATAATAAAATAAAAAAATAAAACATATAAAAATAAGTTAAAATATCATCAAAGTTCTTTATTTATTAATTAAAAAGTATATTTTGGGGTTGGGAATATGATACTTTACCATGGTGCTTATATGAAGTTGTTAATATGCTGTCTTCAAGTATAGAAAAGGTAAAGTGTTGACTTCACCACTTATGACATCCTCAATAAGCGGTGGCATAGTAATTTAGGCTTAATTTTGCCACTCTAATTTGCTTAAATCCACCCCTTGGTAGATGATCACAAGCAAATAGTTGACATTAATGATTGTCAACATTATTATTGATAATAAGTTTTATAGTAAATTACTTAGTAAAATAATAAAAATTATTTATTTCTTCTTATTATTGCTTAATATACATCTTTATTGCTTTTTTGAGCTCTTTGGGGTCACTTCAGTATATTATAGCTGTCTATATTAATTTTTTATTAAAAATTTTCAGTACTTCAAGTGCTTTTAATTAAAAAAGTGTTGACTTCCAGGAGTCAATCAGGAAAAAAATTAAATTCTCACTTTACTTAATAGTCAACTACCATTGAGTCAATTTCACCACAGTTGCCACCCATACCAGGGGATAAAAAAGCAAAAGAAAATACATTATTGTTGTGAATTCCGCCATTCACCATGTTTTGATTTTGCCTTTGATGGGTCATTTTGAGGACAAATCTCTCTCTTTTGCTTTTGCCCCTCAAAATGAGCCTATGTCTGAACTGGGAAATACAATTGTTTGGTTTCCTGACTCTGCGCAACCCACTTGCTTCACTCATGCTTGTGGCAAGTGATCCTACTGTCCTGGTATTGTTTTGTGGTATTGTAAACCACTATATATTCTTTTATTCACCAATAAAAATAAATTATATTCACATTTTTATCTTTTGTGTCTCCAAGTACTTTGGCGCCTCTCTCTAGCCACAACTAGTAGAGATTATTCATCCAGGGTCACAAGGTAATTGTGTAGCCTTCCCTGCCATCTAACCAAGACTTAGTACAAATCCAATCCTAAGGTTAGGATTCCCCGTTGTGTGTCTGTGCCGCCCCTCAGACCACAACAAAAATGGTGCTCACTACTGGGGCTGTAAGCCCCTTGGTTATCCCTTTTGCATCCACTATTTCAGGTCTTTTGCCTCGTCCTATACAAGAGCTGACTTCACCTGAAATTACCAGTCCTCCTATTGAAGAAGACATTGCAGACCCACATATTGTTCCTACTGTGCTGAGCCTTGGGAATGGTCCCTGCCTAGTTGCTTACCCCACAGGCACCCCTGACTTAGAACAAGTCATGGCAGTAGCCCTTGGGATAGCCTGTGACAGAGCCATTCCTTGCCTCCAACTACAGTTCAGTCAAGCAAATACTACAAACTGATTGTGGCTCCGCAATTTCCACAATATCTCCTCTCAGTGGCTGGCTCTGCTGAGCATCTATTGTCTTCCTTTGTACAACCCGCCTTAGCCCACCACCAGATGATGTTAGGGCTCCACATTCAGGATATTTTTTCTCTACAAGCAGCCCTTACTCATCACTAGGACCAGTTTGCAGCCTACCAACAGTAGATCCACTCCCTGTTTTCCTTGGTATCAGACAATCAGCACAAATCTGTCACATCCCAAACCAGCTTGGTCAATTCCATTGAACAAATGCGCCAGTCTATCCCCAAGGTTGTCAGAGAGCGTCTACATGAGTTTCATCAGTTGGAACAGCCCTGGCACACCCAAGTAGATTCCACCCTGAACGCCTATCTCACCAATTTTGAACAACTTGTGCAGCAGCTCAACAAGTTCAGTGCTTATTCCTTTGACTAATTAAAGCAAGCACCAATCCATGCTACAAAGGGCCTCCACAAACTTGGCAAGGACTTTAATCAAGAAAGGGCTGCTACTGCCGCCACCATTGCCAAACTCCAGACTCAAGTAAATGAACTGTCTGCCTCCAAAGCAGATGCCCCGCCTTCTCCTCCATCCAATGAACTAGTAGATAGAGAAAAGAGGCTCTGGGATGCCATTTGAGATTTGAGAGCATAAACCTGAAGTCAGGATTGCCCCCCAAAGTCCCTTAGCCTGACCCTCAAGTGCTTGCCCTGACAACTGAGGTTGCTGAATTACAACAAGAGGTTGCTACTTTGCGTGAGGCAATGGCGTCTGAAGTTAGTCCATCTGAAGTTGTGGACAAAGATAGTTGTTTTCCTGGCTTGTCAGGAGCCCCCTGCATTCATTGTGCTAGAGAGTTAATAGCTCTAGCCAATGAAGTGGACCATCTGAAACAAGATCATTCTGAACTTGATAAAGACGTACAAGAAATGAGTGAGTTAATTGATTCAGTAAATGACAGGTTTGCCCCTTGCCTTTCAGTGGGTCCGTCTCTTACATACCAACTGGCTGAACTATCCTTGGTAGTAACAGCACAGGGTCAGCGCCTGGATGTTACTGAGCAACAGACTACCATAGCTAATAATATGGGCACCTGCACTGCTGAACTTTGACTATCCTCAAGGAAAGTGTTTGCCAGCTGTGGGCCATACAGCGCCCCCTCCAAATCTGAAGCAGAATTCTCCCCATGCATAAATGTACTCAATAGCAACAATGGTGGTCCACCTCCTGAGACTCAATTCAAGCCTACCTTTAAGCAAATCTTTGACCCCAGAACCTTGACCATTGCAGCTTTCCTAAATATCTACAAAACTGCCATGCAAAGAGCCTTGGATGAAGTCAAGAAGGAACATATTTTGACTGTCTACACCTAACTTTCCAGGAGGTGGTGGTGCCTGAACTACCCACCATTGAGATGTGGGAAGATATGAAGCAGCTTTTGATTGACAAGTTTGGTGGTGACCTTAGCCTGGAAGTAAAAAAGGACACTTTTATGCACATTGCTTTCAAACTTAAGGAGACACTAGCTGAATTTGAAGACAGATTCTACATGGAAATATAGCAATTGATAACAAGCAGACAATTGATGGGCCATAAAGCCTACATGGCTTGCGCTCAAGCCCTCAAGGTTAACCAGCTTCTGTGCCTCCATTTCAAAGCCCATAAGGCTATGCTTTCCTCCATGAAGAGCATAAAAATGTTGTTTCAGGATATGCATCTTACCCATTCTGGAGCGGTTTTTGGGAGAACTGTGCCACCTCTAATTCTGGTTTGTCTTCCCGTGGCCCCCGCATCCTTACAAAGAACTCACAAAATCCTCCTAGACGTCAAGTTTGCCACAACTGTGGCCAGATAGGTCATCATTCTCAAGTCTGCACCAATCCTTGGGTTGAAGGAGCTGACCCTAAGGAGCAAGCAAGAAAAGAACAGTCAACTTAGAGGTGGAGACGCTCTTGGTTGACAATTTTTCCCAGTCTCCTTCAATCCCTCCCCCTATAGCCAACTCTGAGCCTGCTGATACTGAAGCTCCTTGCATCCTGCTGTTGTTTCACAATATCTCTGACAACTTTGACTTGGATGATTCTGATTTCAATGACCCTGACGCTTATGGGTATTTAGTTCTTGCCGTCCACAATACCCATTGCAGTTCCCTATAAGTTACGCTCTGGGAAGACTACAACAACTGCTAAGCCCTTGTCTGAGGCCAAAAAAGTTATCTCTTGCCCATACCTCACTCAAGCAAAGAGGTCTCCTGTGCTAGTAGAGTCATCTGAAGAAGCCGCTAAAGTTGCTGATGCTGTATTCAAGAATATGTCATTTTGCTTCCTCTCCAAACTGTCTATAATGAGTTTCCAGGATTGTGGTGCATATTTGAGAAGTGGGACAAAGAGCTAGCAGAAGGTCAAGACATCCTGGCTGTCCTTACACCCTTTGGTTGTACTACCACTTGTGTAGAAATATCCATCCAGAAGGTGAAAATCAAGGCTGTCTTGGATACTGGATTGCCTGTTAATGTTGTCTCCTTGAAGCTTGTCAAGAATCTCAAGCTTGCCCCTGAACTTAATTATCATCAGTTTTATGGTACAGCTGGGATGTCTATGACTTGCGCCATAGGGGCATATTCTGCTCTCCCCATGTGGTTTGGTAAGCTTCTCTTAGTCGCGCCTGCAGTTGTCTTGGAGAATGAGAGCTACAATCTCTTAGTTGGTACCCAGTTCCTTAGGGAATATAATTGGATTATCAACTTGAAGGATGGTTACCTCTCTATCCTGGGGTATGAAGTCCATCTGATCTTTAAGGAGCCCTTCAAAGTTCCCAGAAAGCGCCTCAAGATGTGTGCTTTAGAATATCCCACTGGTGTTTTCACTCTAAAATACTGTACCCACTCCTCTAACATAAAGTGTCTGCCTATGGCTTGCCCTGCGTCTGATGGAATCCCTCTCCTGGCTACTTCCAGTGTAACCATCCCCCCTGGCTCTCAAGCCATCTTGGACTCCCAAATATTGTATGAGCTACCTGAGCAAACTTTCCTGGAGTTGTACTCCCCTCCCTTGCTAGGCTGCATCAAACCTTACCTCTATCCTGGAATCCTAGATGTCTCACATAAAGACCCTGTTTAATTGCTAGTAGCCAACCTAACTGCTCTCCCCATACATTTATCTAGAGAGAAGGTTGTCAATTATGGCAAATTACTGAATTCTCCCAATGTCTTGTCACTTCACTCCTTTGGTATTTTCCAGGATTTTAACCTACCTGAAGACAAGCCCCAAGTTCTATCTTTGTTTACTGCACAAGTCTTCCTGCAGCTATCCCCAGTTCAACAGAAGGAGGTGGCCAATTTGCTAGATCAATTTTCAGACATCTTTGCCAAAGACAGCACTGACTATGGCCTAGCCAAAGATGTCATTCACCAGATTGATACTGGAGATGCCCCTCTTCCGGGCTAAACCATATTGCTGCAGTTGCGTGGAGGATGCTCAGGTGTCTAAAGATCTCAAACAACTGTTAGAAGCTAGTCTACTGTCCCTTTCCCAAAGACCTTGGGCTTCCCCCTTGCTCATCCTGAAGAAAAAGGATGGGGGTCATTGTATTGTGATGGACTATTGACAATTGAACTCTTTAACCAAGAAGGACTCCTACCCCTTGCCGTGTATCAATAATGCTCTCTGTTGTCTTGGAGGCTCTAAGTTCTTCTCTGCAATGAATCTGGCATCTGGGTACTGGCAAGTTGACCTTTTGCCCAAGGATAAACAAAAGGCCGCGCTCATTACATCTGAAGGGCTGTTTGAGCCTACATGTATGCTGCAAGGACTCTGCAATGCCACAGCCACCTTCTAACAATCCACGGACTCCATCCTCCGCAACTTGAAACTGACATGTGTCCTAGTATACTTAGATGATATAACAGTTTTCAGCGCTACCTTTACCAATCACCTGGCTCATCTCAAAGAAGTGTTAATAAAGATTTGAGAGTCGGGCCTCAAGCTAAAACCATCTAAGTGTGCTTTCTTCAAAGAGTGTCTTAAATTCTTGGGCCATGAAGTAACCCAGACGGGGATTTTCCCAATGACCAAGAAGGTTGAAGCCATTGACAAAATGCTTCTTCCCACCAACTTGCAAGAAGTACATGACTTTCTGGGCATGATGGGCTGCTACAGACAGTTCATCCCTGACTTTGCCAATACTAGTAAACATTTGGTCCAACTGTTACATAATGTCCCTTTAAAATGGACTGCTAGCCGGCAGCAAGCCTTTGAGACCCTTAAACAGAAACTCAAAGAAGCTCCCATCCTAGTGTATCCTGATTACAATAAGGAGTTCATTCTATATACTGATGCTAGCAACCTTGTTATTGGGGCCATCTTGGCTCAACTAGACAATGAATTTATGGAACATCCTGCAGCTTATACTTCCTGTGTCCTAAAAAACATGAGAAGAACTACTGTGTTACGGAGAAAGAATGCCTTGATGTGTTGCATGAAGACAAACAGTTCTGCCATTATGTGTATGGCACCCATTTTACGGTGGTCACTGATCACGCCTCCCTTAAGTTATTACAGCAGCTTAAGGATCCATAAGGACAACTAGCTATATGGGCTCTCTGCCTGCAAGGTTATAACTTCATTGTGCTACACTGTCCCAGGATTCAACACCAGAACGCTGATGGCTTATCCAGAATGCCCATCCTTGCTCTACATCCTGCTGAGGCTGATCAACTGTATGAACTAATTGGATATCCTTCCTTTTGGGAAAGCAAGATGGAAGAAGTCCACTTAGCCCTGTCCAAACTATCTGAGGATACACTTATTTGAGACAATCAGCTCTTCAAGAAAGTACAAGACCAGTACCTGCCTTATGTACAGCCTAGTCTTTGCCTTTTGTTGGTGCTTCAAGCTCATAAAGAGACCAGGCATGGGGGCATTGCCAAGACCTTTGACTGGCTCCAGAAAAATTACTTCTAGGAAAACCTTTGTCTGCTTATTTCAGACGTCATGGCTGATTGCCACAACTGCCAGCTCCAGAGACCCTGAGCTACCTCTCACAAGTTCAAGCTAGTTCCCCCTCAACGTTTCTTTCACACTGTCAGCATTGACACTGTAGGGCCTCTCCCCCACTCTCACTCTGGTTGCTTCTTTATCCTAATTGCTGTTGATTACTTCAGCAAGTGGGTAGAAGCTTGCCCTACTAAGTGTGACAGAAATAACTGGATAATATGATGCCGTTTCTAAATGATGGGGAATAACCACCCAAATCCACATAGAATTGATGATTAACCACCAACGCGGCTTCAGATATTTTTTTGTGAATTTTCCAATTGTAACTCCAGGATTAAGTAGAACAATCAATCCTAACCAGAGTAAACCAAGATAAATGACCTGGGAAAGCATCAATGCATCTTCAGCGTAGAATTCTGGGCATTGAGAAGTGACCCAATTTTCATCTTCAGGAATGGAGGGAGGAGCTACAAAATTGGCTGGCATGAAATTAACATTTTGCGGCGCCAACAACAAAGTTCCCAATGCCGGGCCCCATCTTCCTGAAATGATTCTGTTTAGAATCAGATTGTACGGGATATACTGCAACAACCCAAGCACAGGATGCATTTTAAAATTTAAAATTAGAACTTGGGATAATTGATTTTTATTGAGTAAATTTAGGAGGACTCAACTCTTAGAGTTGAAACAGGGAAAATTATTCAATATATATCAGAAAAATTGACTAAGCAATACCACCTGAGTCTTGATCTCCTATTTCTTTGGCATCTTCAAGTAAGTATCTAGTCCAGGTTGCAAAGAACCCTTGTGTGACCAGTTTCTGACAACCATTCCAATTAATGAGCTTATATTGGGTGACCCTCATATTACGTTGATTTATCAACGTCAGTTTACAAGGGGGAGCTGGTTTCAGCTGGCATACTGGAGCAGCTGTGACCCATTTTTGATCAACTGTTTGGTTTAAATCCGTTAACTTGGTCAATTTTGATACAGGTTTTCCGGCCTTCCGTGCCTTCTTACTTGGACGGACAATACCCGGCATTATGGAACTTACCGTGACATTACCCTCCGCTTTAGCCCTGGGCACAATACCACCATCTGGGAGATGGGATAAAGAGAAATTCTTATGGGCAGGTGGGAGTTTCATTGCGGCAAGGGTAAGTTCAGGGTGTCCAATAGCAGTGGGATTGCGCTTGTAGAACTTGTGGATCAGATCAGAGGAATTTGAACAATTGTAGTGGGGAACCCAGGAGTTTTCAGAATCAGGATAACCTTTCCAAGATACCAAATATTCCAAACAGCGACAATTCTTGCAGGAAGCTAGAATACAATTTAACTCGTACTCAGGTTCTCCTTCCACAAGAATGGGTTGGGAAGAGGGGATCTCTGTTCCTTTGAAGGGAGTAAGGAGACATTCATGGAAGGTGTGGAAAATCTTGAAAGCAGGAGGTAAATCCAGCCAATAGGCGGAGGGACCAATCTGACGTTCCACCTTGAAGGGGCCAACTTTCTTGGGACCCAATTTACAACATGGAACTTTAAGTTTCATATTGCAAGCATCAACCATGACTAGATCACCTGGCCTGTAAGTTGGACCTTCCTGGCGCTTGCAATCTGTGTATCCCTTGTAAGTTGTCACGGCAGCGGCAAGAGTAACTTGGAGCTCCTGATGGACCTGCTTCAATTCAGCAGCTTGATCAGTTGCAGCTTCCACGTTGCTAACCAAACAAGGACCCATGTTGGAAGAGGGATTGTAACCCACATTGGCATAAAATGGCAATACTTGAGTTGACGTGTGCGGGGCGTTATTATATGTGAACTCTGCCATGGGTAGATTATCACACCAGTCATCTTGTTGTGCATTGGTGTAGCAACGTAGGTAGACCTCCAAACTTTGGTTTACCCTCTCTGTTTGTCCATCAGACTGGGGGTGGAAAGCAGTAGAGCGGCACAATTTGATACCAAGGATTCCAGTAAAAGCTTCCCAGAACTGAGCAATAAATTGAGGACCACAGTCACTTACAATCTCCATTGGGATGCCATGTAGAGAGAAGATTCTGTTCACAAATAACCTAGCGGTTTCCACTGAAGTAATTGTGGTTGAGCAAGGTACAAAGTGTGCCATCTTTGTGAAACAATCAACTACTACCATGATTGCGTTAAACCCATTGGAATTGGGAAGCTTGCCAATGAAATCCACCAACACAGACGTCCAAGGACCGGCAGCAGGCTGAAGTGGGACCAGTAAACCAGTAGTCTTATTCCAACTGGCCTTGGATCAAACACATACCAGGCAATCTCAAACAAAAGCGGCTACCTGCACAGTCAAACCTTTCCAGGAAAACTGGCGGCGGATAAGTTCCACTGTTTTGTTTTTCCCTGGATGACCAGCTGTTGGACAGGTATGATTAGCCTCCATTATTTCATCCCAAATAGTGCCTTCAGGGACCCACAAGCAACCTTGATGATATAGGACTGGACCAATCTTATGATAGCCCTGAGGCTGACCTACTGGGTTTGCACATGCTAGCTCCAATAGCCTATCATAACCCTTGGACAAAGGTTGCAGAAACTTAACCTTGGAATACAAGTCCAGGTCTGCACCCTCAGCTAAAGACATGGTAGCCAATGTAGCCAGTGGAGGCAATACAAAAGGCACCACAGCCTTGTCTGGAATCATAGTATGTGTGTTAAACTCGACGTCCATACTAGCATCTGGGAGATGGGAGGGATTCCTGCTCAGGGCATTGGCCAAGTGATTGTCAGATCCCTTAATAAACTTGTAGCGGAACTTGTATCTTGTCAGATCACCATGCCATCTGGATTGGCAACCCAACAAAACCCTGGGTTGTCAATAATATAGAAGAGCTTTGTGGTCAGTTCTTACTACAAATGAATGACGTGCTGACATGAGATGGTGGTGCCAATGCTTTAACAATTCCACTACAGCCAACAATTCCTTGTTGTAAATCATGTAGTTGTGTTCTCAAGCCTCCATCTTCTGGGAGAAATACCCTACAGGTCTCTCAATCCTGTCACTAGCTGTTTGCAACAGCACACCAGCCACAGCGTATTTAGATGCATCAGTGGAAACAACAAAAGGAAGCTCAGGATCCACATGTCTTAACACTGGTGAGGACAACAAAAGAGCCTTGACTGCTGAGAAGGCACTTGCACACTCAGGCGTCCAGACTAAAGTTGTCTTTCCACTAGCCAAATATAAAGGGGCAGCCACCTCAGACAAGTGGGGAGTGAATTTCTTCAAAAACGTACATGTACCCAGGAAACTACAAAGTTGGGATACTGTCACAGGCGTAGCATACTCTCAAACCGCAGCTTCCTTGTCAGGGGCAATGGTGTGGCCATCCTCAAAGATAATATTACCCAGAAAGGTAACCTTACGTTTAAAGAATTCACACTTACTCCTTTTGATAATCAAGTTTGCTTGGAGAATGCGCTCTACAACTGCCAACAAGTGGGCCTTATGGGACTCCTCATCCAGAGAAAACACCAAGATGTCATCCATATATGCAATGGCACAAACACCTAGGAGATCTCCCAGGACTGAATCAATCAACCGCTGAAAGCAAGCTGGGGCATTCTTCAATCCAAAAGGCATTACGCGGAACTGGAAGATACCCTTCTTGGTTCTGAATGCTGTTAACCATTCCATTCCTTCTGCAATCCTGATTTGATTGAAAGCATTCAACAGATCAAGTTTTGAGAATACCTTGGCCTTCTCAACACATCTAGAGATCTGTGCTTCAAGAGGTAAAGGATAAGGATCCGGAATTGTAATGTTGTTCAAATTCCTGTAATTGACACAAGGACAAAGAGACCCATCAGACTTCTGAACAAACAATAACAGAGAGCAGATTGACAAAGCCTTCTTGAAAATGTAGCCTTTTGCCAACATGTTGCAAGTCCATTCTTCCAAACATGCGTCTTCCTTCAAGGTTAAAGGGTAAATAGGAGATGCAATGCAAATCAGATCAACAGTAACCTTAAAGTCAAAGTCAAACTGAGTGTGCTTGGGAAGGACCTTGCCTCTGGTGGCGTCAAATGCCGCAGACCAGGGTTGCAAGCATGCCGGTAAATCCAAACTTGCGGGGACAGGGATAGGCACTGACTGTATTGTCTGTGATGATTGCTCTAATTCAGACATATCCAACAGCGGAATACAAATGGTTATACCCAAAGAGTGTTCCACCTGCAGCTCATTTTTCTCCAGTAAGGTCAATACATTATGATCTCTCCACCAACTCACTCCCAAAATGATAGGATACATCAGGGTAGAGCAAACGGAAAACCTTGCAGTAAAGGACTGACCTGCAACTACAAAAGTAACTGGCTTCTTCAGCTGGAAGGAGGGGAACGTTTGACAGTTTCCACCCCTAACAAGCATTCCTGGGTGGTACTTGAGCTGTAGCAAGTCTGCAGTCTCCACACTCATGAAGTTCTCAGAAGCACCTGTATCCAATAAAATGGCCGGTTGATAGATAGTTTGACCATTATCTATGTTACCATAAAACAAGAAGTAACCAGAAGTAGATTTATTGGCAGCAAAGGTTGCAATCTCAGCAGGAGTCTGCTTCTCCTTGGTAGTACAGACGGCAGCTAAGGAGGCAGGATGCTCCTGGAAGTATTGCTCAATCATTTCTTGAACAGCAGCAGGAAGAACGGGATAGTTACAATCAATGGGCACAAGAGGCAACTCTTTGGACACAACCTCAGAAGGCTTAGTAGGTATGACGTGCTGAAGCATCGCCAAAGAGCTATTGGGACCAGACACTACTGGGGCTTCAGTCACATGGACAGGTTTGTTCACCACCGCCAATTGCAGCTGAGAAGAGCTACAAGAAGAACAATCCTGACTTTGGCTGGAAGGAGCTGCCACCAAACTAGGACCAGAAAACCAAGAGCGCGCCACGGGTTTGTCCTCAATTACCAACGTACCTTGTTTGGAAGTGGACGGATTTGAGACCAGTGAAAGAATTTGGCTTACCAGGGCCTCAGTTGTGGTTAACAGGGAATCCCAAACCGACAAATCCTGGGCAGTCTGGTCAACTGCTAACCACAACGCTGAGAGTTTGTTCACCTTGGGAACATTGATTGTACAGCAGTAGGTAAGAAACTGAGGAAGGAATACCAAAAGCAGAGTTGTACCCTGACAGAAGGCGTACAGCTTACAATATACTTTGAGCTCCTCAATAGATATACAAAAATTTTTTAACAAAGGATATAGAGATGCACTATCAGTTAAAACACGTGGATTGCGCTCCACCGCGGACAACAACCATTCTCAAGCATCTTTGGAAACCTTTGTCATCACATGGTAAACTTGGGATTTGTGACTAAGGTTAGAGCCAGAATAAAATGATAAAGCTGACAAAACTTCACACAAGATTTCATCACTGGGTGGAGCAGAAAAATAATCTGGACGCCAAAATGACATGACGCAACGGAAATAAGAAACAGAGGATCCAGTCTCTACAACTGCAGCCAGAGATGGAAACCAAAAATTAAAGAAAAGCCCAAACTGAAAACTCAGAAATGAACTGATGCAAATAAACATGGTAAACGCAGATATCTCAACGGAGCAGGAGAAAAGAAACACAAATTCATGACAAACTGCTTCCAAAAACTCAGACGTAGAAGAGTTGAGTAATATGACGGAAATAACTGGATAATATGATGCCGTTTCTAAATGATGGGGAATAACCACCCAAATCCACATAGAATTGATGATTAACCACCAACGCGGCTTCAGATATTTTTTTGTGAATTTTCCAATTGTAACTCCAGGATTAAGTAGAACAATCAATCCTAACCAGAGTAAACCAAGATAAATGACCTGGGAAAGCATCAATGCATCTTCAGCGTAGAATTCTGGGCATTGAGAAGTGACCCAATTTTCATCTTCAGGAATGGAGGGAGGAGCTACAAAATTGGCTGGCATGAAATTAACATTTTGCGGCGCCAACAACAAAGTTCCCAATGCCGGGCCCCATCTTCCTGAAATGATTCTGTTTAGAATCAGATTGTACGGGATATACCGCAACAACCCAAGCACAGGATGCATTTTAAAATTTAAAATTAGAACTTGGGATAATTGATTTTTATTGAGTAAATTTAGGAGGACTCAACTCTTAGAGTTGAAACAGGGAAAATTATTCAATATATATCAGAAAAATTGACTAAGCAATACCACCTGAGTCTTGATCTCCTATTTCTTTGGCATCTTCAAGTAAGTATCTAGTCCAGGTTGCAAAGAACCCTTGTGTGACCAGTTTCTGACAACCATTCCAATTAATGAGCTTATATTGGGTGACCCTCATATTACGTTGATTTATCAACGTCAGTTTACAAGGGGGAGCTGGTTTCAGCTGGCATACTGGAGCAGCTGTGATCCATTTTCAATCAACCGTTTGGTTTAAATCCGTTAACTTGGTCAATTTTGATACAGGTTTTCCGGCCTTCCGTGCCTTCTTACTTGGACGGACAATACCCAGCATTATGGAACTTACCGTGACACTAAGGACATCTCTGCTAAGACAACTGCTGCCTTCCTGTTGCAAGATGTTTTCTACTGCCATGGCTGCCCTCAAGTGTTGCTATCTAATAATGGGAATAACTTCAATTCCAAGTTGTTAACCTCTGATGTTAAAGCCTTGGGGTCTCACCAGTCTTTCTCTGCCCCCTATAACCCTTCTACCAATGGGGCAGTTGAGTGTGCAAATTTGACTCTGGTTTCTATCATGAGGAAACTCACTTACTATGATGCTGCAAACTGGGATCTATTCTTATCTGATGCTCTCTTTGCTTATTGACTTAGCAAACATTGTGTCACCAGGTATTCCCCCTTTGCTATGCTGTATGGGCACAAGGCTATCACTCCGTTGCTCTTGGAGGGCCCTACTCTCCTCTGAAAAGGCCCTGAATCATGATGACCATATCAAAGATCTAGTCAACTGCATAATTGACATATAGACCACTGCTTATACCTCTGTGTATAAGACCAAGATGCTTGAGCTCTCTCCCAACAATGCTGGACTCTCTCCCTTGCCCAAGTTCAACATTAGGGACCACATTCTCTACTATCAGCACAGAGTAGGAGGATGCACACATAATCTAGATATGTTGTGGATTGGCCCTCTAAAAGTGACCTTCAAGCAAGGGTCCAAGTACACCGTAAAACTTCTTCCTAGTGGCTTTCTGTTTGCCCAAGTACATGCCAAGTTCCTCCAAAAGTGCCACCCTCCTAAGATTAATCTAGAGGGGGGCATGTTGTGAATGCCGCCATTCACCATGTTTTTATTTTGACTTTAATGGGTTATTTTGAGTACAAGTCTCTCTCTTTTGCTTTTGCCCCTCAAAATAAGCCTATGTCCAAACTGGAAATACAATTGTTTGGTTTCCTGACTCTGTGCAACTCACTTGCCCCACTCATGCTTGTGGCAAGTGATCCTACTGTCCTGGTATTGTTTTGTGATATTGTAAACCACTATATATTCTTTTATTTGCCAATAAAAATAAGTTATATTCACATTTTTATCTTTGTGTCTCCAAGTACTTTGGCGCCTCTCTCTAGCCACAACTAGTAGAGATTATTCATCCAGGACCACAAGTTAATTGTGTAGCCTTCCCTGCCATCTAACCAAGACTTAGTAAAAATCCAATCCTAAGGTTAGGATTCCCTGTTGTGTGTCTGTGCCACCCCTCAGAACACAACAATAATTATAACCATTGATAAAAACAAGATGGCCTGTATTAAAATCAACAAAAGAGCACAAAGAAAAAATTAGACAGTTCATAGGCAAGAAAATCATTGTAAAGTTTAGGAAACCTGAGCTCCTAATCACAAACAGAGGTACAGAGCTTACTGCTATGAGCACCAACATAAACCAAACATTTTTAGTACTATTAAATGACCTTTCCTGACTCTACCTAAAAAGGTACCCAAAAATAATGACCCTGTAGTACAGCAAGCTAGACATGACCAAAAAGACAAGGAAAATAAAATATTAGAAAGAGAGGCAATACCACTCCAGGAAGAAAAATTTTAAGTAGGAGATGAAACCTGGGTAGTAAATAACAGTCTACACAAATTGAAACCAGGATTATGGGGATCCAGTGTGATCATGGAGGTCAAACCAAGTAACATCTACCTCATCAAAGAAATCAATGTATTTATTGTATTAAAATTATGCACCACAACTAACTACATCTGTGTAAGGCAATAAACAGTCAACACAACTCCAACTACCTGTTCCCAAAGCCAAACTGTATCAATACCAAGCTTAAATCCCAGAAAATCTTAAGAAAAATTCAAAAGCTCATCTTTTCAGCACTCCATGAAGAGATGTAACAAGATCTTAAATTACTCTCTCTTAGGAAAATATTTGCTGAGAATCAACATAACTATCAAATAATTAGCAGCACTTCTCTCACACTATCAAGTTATACAGGTATCAAACATTTTGAAGCCTAAAAGAAACACTACCTGGACAAGCCTCATAACTACTGTCAGGACTCCAGAACAATATGGTAGAATTGACCATTATTCCCCTCCTGATTGGTTAGACAATCAATTACCATGCAGCTGGCAAGCTTAAAGAAGCATCAGCTGATCCCGCTCCTGGCCTTGGTTAATCACTACTCTTTTATTACTCCAAAGATTGATCCTGGTCCAATACTGGTCCTCTCATTGGATTGAACATGAGTAAACAGGCTTACTAATTCCTGACTACAATCACAAAATGCTTTGCAGCCAATAAGATGGAGTGTTCAAGAATAATAATGCAAGATGGCTACCACCAAACATTTGCGCTTGAAGACACCTCAAAATCTATGATCAATATAGAAGATTATTTAGAAGCATACTGCATGATGCAAAAACCCAGTTGACAGGGTAGCCAAACTTGCACATCCATAAACTGCAATCAAGATACCGCCAATACGCTGATGAGATAAGCTGAGGTCCGGTAATATATTGAAGTCTCATGCCAAACCAGCATGGCTGCCTAACTCTGGGGGCTGAAACTAGCAGTCTGGGGAACAGATAGACTTACTAGTAAGAGTTAGAAGCTTCAGATTAAAATCTGTCTAGAGGGGTTATCCACCCTATATAAGGTGCTCTCCTGATTAGAGATTGAGCAGAACATTCACCATTGATAATAGATATTGAAGATCTCTATTTATTGTATCACTACTAGCCAATACCTAGTAGTCAGAAGTATCCAAGTAGAGTGCACCACTGTCCACTTGCAGACCTATATATTTTCTCCTACAGCCTACAAGACTCTGCCAGGCCATAGCTTTACTCTAAAGACCTGATTGGTAGCAAGGATTGTCCTCACAGAATCCACATCAACATCCTAACCCTAACAAACAATAAAGATCTTTCCTCAAGACCTCAAAATCTTGACAACTATCATGAGATACATGAACAGTATGTGGCTTGTTGTAAAACTATATAATACACTAACTTAATAACAAATAAATTATCATTTTTCTTAAGTTTACTCTTTATTTTGACTTATATTCTTTCAATAATTGATACACAATAATTGAAATCCCTATTATTCCTAATAAAAATCATATTATTCAAAGTCACTTTTATGCCCCCTCTTAAACTAATGAATTTCTCAACTCAAAGGTAAAACTAAAAGTATATCAGTTAAAAAATACATCATTGTTCTTCAATCCAAAATTGGCACACAAACCCCTAGCTTATATATTGTGAGGGTTCAAGTCAAGAAAAAGGCTTATTTGAATAGATTAACAACTTATCAGAGAGACATCTCTACTGTTGTGACACTAATTTAGTTCATATACAAGTATACATATATTTACTGCCCAAGGTAAATTTTAATTCATTTATTCATTATAAACTTTAACTTATCATTTACTTTAAAAAGAGTATCCCCAATATTTATTTTTACAATATAGATTCATATAAAGGTTGAAATACTATCAGGAAAATCAAAAAGCATTGTTGGTTTAGTGGTATAATGGCCGCCTGCCACGCGGCCGACCCGGGTTTGATTCCCAGACAATGCAACTTTTATATAATATAACATCATATTTTAATTTTTTCCTTTTTATAAATTCTGGCTCTGCTTATATCTTCTCAAAAAAAGGATGTATATTGATAAAACAGTCCATTATCCTGTTTTCTGAACACCACTTTGGTTTTTTTTAAGCTCTTTAGTTCACCTAACCTGCAAGAGCCAGTATTATGAGTTTGTGAGTTTTTTAATTGGGTGGAATTATCCTTATACTGAATTACTTGACTTTCTGGTTAAAGTATTGCTATTATTCCTTGTTGCTTAAATGAAACACTTATTTGAATAATTTTTCATAAACATCTCTTTTAATTGTCAATTTCATCATTTGTTGCTTCTATACATTTAGTTCCTATGAGAATTCTATATGTGATAGTGTTAATAATCAAGCATCAATTTGTGTTCAGTGAAGCTAAGGATGGTAAAAGTTCAAACAATTACCTCTTCCCTTGTCATATAAAAAGTTATCTGACATCATTGTTATATGAATCCCTATACTAGTCAGTCCAAGAATGTTCCAGAAATGACTCATCCTAATTCCTAACCAATCCTTCTACCTTTGTATTATCATATGTGCTGTTTAAAAGTCATGATGTATAATGATGAACAACTATATCTCTTAATAATTATCTAGAAACCCCTTTAATATATAGCTTATTAACAAAGATAAATAATCATCCAGTATATATAATTCCACAGAGTTACTGATTCTATCTGTATGTTTCAAGCACTTAGAAACAGAAGCCCTCTCTAGTATTATTGCAGTGCATCTTACACCTGGATCTAGTGATAATAAAGACACTTTATAGAAATTTTTTAATAAATAAATAATATATCATTAAAACCAGGGTATTGATTAGGACCCATGAGTACCTATATGTGATTCTGCAAGAGCAAGCTTAAATACAGAAGCACCCATACATATCTTATACTATCATTGAATCACCACACTATTGCAGTTCAAAAAGGTATTATTTTTTAAATCAAAGATGATTAATAAAAGAAATTATACACTTGTTACACTTAAAAGTCAAGGTCAGGACTTAAGAGGATTCATTTGCTATTCTGTAATTCTAAAAGCCATAAGCTCAGAGACCAAGTATCCATGTATTATCCTTACTAATACTTAAGGGCTATATATTAATTTATATCATACATAACACACACTAAAAATATATTATGTTATTACATAGTATGTACACACAAAAAATGGAACACATATAATATGTAGCTATCTGTACAACTCCCCCTATAAATTATCCTAAGAATTGATATATTGGGGGCTTCAGGTGATCCCACTTGATGAGTATTTAACCCATGATCCCAAATTCTTTACATCAAAAACCACCTCAAATTAATGGTACCCACCTTTTTTACTACACCATTATTCCTGAAGCCCAATTACAACATTATGGCATAATTATGGAGTTTAGAAATAAATTTATTATAAAATACTCATAGCAATGTCATAATATCAGAAATAGGTTCCTAGGAATAAAAGTTTCTAAAACAGGGTTGGTACCAAATTAATGACAGCTGTTGCAACTGAACCAATATTAGTTCAGTATTTGAATTGAGAAGACAATATTATAAATAGAAAGGACAACAATAGGAATAAGAGGTATTTATTCTAAGAATAATTCAGCTGATATACTATATTTGAGAGCCACAGATTGCCAGGAGATGACATAGTGGCATGTTTCATGTAATGTTCTGGCTAGGAATAACTTGAGAGAGATCAGCATTTCAAATTGGTAGCACTCCTAATTAGGAGTTAGTGCCTGCAATTCACAATTGTGCTCAAGCTGATTCATACCATTAGTCACATCATGGGGTGTCTCTTTGAGTGCCCCTATTTATTGTGAGATACATTAGCAGGTGGAGAGATAATCTCAGTTGCAACACAGCCACTGCAGTGGCACCTGAATTAAAAATATAAATTCTTTAAATAGGCTCCAAAGTGCCAATTAATTTATTTCAAAATTCTTACTTAAAAAGTAAACATAATTGATCCTGAACAATATATTGCCTGATCACACTAGCTGTGGCCATTAGTGCTAATTGAGAGATAGAAAATAAAGCACATATTTAGAAGCTATATGCTTCATAATCAGAAAAAATATGACCTAAAGTAATTCATGATATAATTTTATATAAGAAATTTTTAAAGTTACACCTCCCCCTTGGGCCTCCACTTCAATCCTCACCAAATGCTTGGGGATCTCTACCAAATTGCGGTTGGATATTCCTCCAAAAAAATCACTAAAAAATCACAAGAAAAGCCCTCAAACTATTGCTTGTGGAATTATTATAAAGATAACCCACCTAACCTTACCAAGAGACACTTCTGGTTAAATATCATATGTTAGAGTGGCTGCAAGAAGTGTTATGTACATCCAAGTCAGGTTCCTCAATTTTAGTTGAGTAGGCATTCCCTTTTGATCTTTTTCATCTGAAATTAATTCTCATTTTCCTGTCTCAAAAATTGCACTCATATCCCCTCATATCATTAGTTGATTAGTTATGGGACATTCAACTTCCCACTCTAATCCTAATACCTCCATTAAATGAATACAAGAGCTGTAAAAGACTCTATTTCATTATTCTACAACCTAATAAAGTTTGAAATTTGTTAGTAACTCTGGCTATTAGGTTTTATCTGTTGATTTAGGGCGTTCAGTTGATTCTTTCCCCCCTTTGGTTTCCATGTAATTGTTAGTGACAACCTTTGGGTTGTTACTGAAATCATGATTTACTTATGAATGAGAGCAAGGTTTTACTTCTTCCTAATCTTCCCTCAATTCCCACAACATTGATAATAATCCTGAGCCCCAAAGAAAGGGTGCTATAAGATGAAGTTATTGGGAAGATATTAATCTAGTCTTTTCAGTATTAAGGTTATCCTACTCAATTAAAAAACCAACTATATAATAAACATAAAGTCTCTTTTCCTCTTATTTATTGGTTTTAATCTCATATGATACTAAAATTATCATAACATTAAGTAATTTTCAAGGCTGTGATAACAAGCAAAATTGAGTCATATGCAATAAAAAATAACAAACTAAAAGATCAACTCAGTTAAAAACAAAATAAAAGTGAACCCAAATATATTGTTAATTAATATAAATTTATTGGTTTTCAATTTTGCTTTGAGCCGAGTTGATTTTTCCAGATGAAAATCTTTCACTTACAGTAGTTTTAAAAGCTATGGCAACAAGCAAATATACTTCAGATTTTTAAAAAAATAATTCAGATGTAAACAAAATTAAAATTAACTCAAATATAGTGTAAATTAATATAACTTTGTTTATTTTTAATTTTGTTTACATTCAAGCTATTTTTTTAAATCTGAAGTAATTTTGCTTGTTGCTATAGCTTTTAAAACTACTGTACAGATGACTCAATTTTGCTTGTTGTCATAACTTCTAAAACTTCTGTACTTCAGTACATATTAAAAGTGTCTTGTTCCCAGCCCAGATAAGAAATATGTTGTCCCAATATCTCAGATGTAACAATTATACTATATTTTTTATGTTTTTAGGGAGTGTAAAAATAAAAGTGCTGAAATCAAACATCCCTAATATTAAGATCAAAAGTCACTTTTTACTTCTTTCTAAAGCAGCCTAAAAGTAACCAACTTAATAAAAATCAATACAAGTTATAAAATATATTAAAAAGTACTCTTACTTTCAGATTTTAAAAAAATAAAATAAAATAATTAATAATTTATATGAATTTTATCCTTTATTCTAATCTAAAAAAATTAATTTAATTTATTCAGATGCCCCAAGTCTACTCTATCAACCCAAATAAGACCATCTTTTCCAGATACAAGAAGACTGATCCAAGATCCCAAAGACAGTTGCAAAGAAGCTACAAAGAAGACTCATTTACTAGAAAATGAATCAATTGAGGAGGAACCTACCCTAGCTCCACCAATAGCCCAAATATTAAAAAGTTTGTCTATAAACAGGCTGATGAAGAGGACACATCCCTAAATCTCAGAGTAAGAACATGAATACTTCTAAAATTCTGAGAAATTTTTGTAGCACTGTGATATATTGAAAGGCCACAATATATGCAACAATAAAAAAGAGTTTTAACTACATGATTTTCCTTCTATTTCATTCCCAAATTGTCCCCTAAGGGCAATTTGAGCTCTTTTGCAATGAATTTATTTTTTAAATTAAATGATAATCAGAAGCACTTGGTGCTTCATTACTACAAGTTTAAGAGGCCTATCAGCCTTACTGATACTGATTTAAATCATTTAAGGAAGTTTAATGATCATCATGGATATATTTAACTAACTGAGGCCTACTAATGCCTGATCAAGTAGTATTTGTACTAGAGGTAGTATTTTTACAGGGGCTTTAAATCCCAAGAAATAGTCATTAGAGTCCTCCACAACTTTACTAGCTTCTAAAATATTGCTGTTGTTAATTTTAATCCCTTTAAAAGTATTTTAGTGATATCCAGATTACTTTGACAATGGGACAGAAGTGTCACCTCTATATCAGAGCTGAATATCTGGTACCCACATCAATTCCAAGACTGTTTTTCTAAAGAACTAAAATACAACAATATGATATCATTTTTGGAATTTTAAATACAAGTTATATTTTAAAATGATGAGAATAGTGCCATATTGTCAGATTTTGGTTCCTCATAAAAATGGTGTTAGAATTGATGTGGGTACCAAATATCCCCAATCTGATCAGAGTCACTTCTAAGGATGTAAAATTTCTTTTAAATGTTTTAAGTCCTGACAAGAATACATGTCAGGAAAACACCCACTGGTAGAATATTGACAGTTCAGTGGACAAGAGCAGAATGATTTAATCTTGTCAAAAGGTATCTAACTGAAATTAAAACCTTTCCAATAAAAAATCTACCCAATGGGATGATGACACCCAAGGAGTGAGTTTAAACAGCCCAGGAAGAAATGGGCCACTAAATAGCCAACTAGAAGGATGATAAAAGGGAATGCAATACTTGAGGGCCTGAAGGCTTGTGGGGGACATCATTTGATTGAGCCTTATCCCTAACTAGAGGTTATGTCAGAGAGAACTGAAGTGGTGTACCAATGATCTGGCATTACACAATGCCAGGGCTTTTCAGAATTAGGTGATATGGAAGAACCTGAGTCAAATCTAGTACCAAGAGACACACTAGCCCAGATACTATTAATAAGAAGAACCTAGATCAACCATTTATACTCAAGGTGCTGTTTGTGGAGAGGATTAGATGATTTCATGATTCTAGACTAAAAGAGATCAAGATTTTAAGAGGCATTTTGGTAAATAGGACTTTATTGATCAAAAATAAAACAATGGGAAACTCCTGACTTATATAGCATGGTATTGATATAAAAAGTACTGTTTGGGAATATGGGGGAGTCAAGGGACAAACCTAGAGTAGACTTGAGGGGTGACTTATTCCCTTAATTCTGAATGTTAATTTAAACTGTAAGAATATTAAAACACTCTAACAGACATTTAAGCACCGGCTATTTGAGTTAACATCAAGGAAAATGACTTGGGGATTGCCAGAACCACTGAGATCAGCATTTAAGGGTAGAGAAAGAGAAATATAAACAATGGTGTTTATTTTATCCTTGGTGTCACCCACCAACGCTATAATAGCCATTAGAAAATCTACATCACCTGAAAGTGGTTGATATGATAGGCTGGGGAACTTAAATCCAAGTAATTCATAATCTATACTTAAAATATTAAAGCTTTTATCAATTATATAACCCACTGGAAACCCATATGACCCAGGTTTAATCCCTGTATGGGGGATTTAATCTTTCCAGAATTTATCATATGACTCAAATTAGGAAATTGAGACTGATTTTTTATCAAGAAACCATTCCATTTTAGGATTTAAGCTAATAAAAGCGTCACAGTAAGAAACTAAATCTCTAAAGATATCCTTGGTTCCAGATTCATCAGTGATAACAGAAATATTTGCATAAAGATTCCTGAAAATAAGAGAGCAATATGATGTTTCATAGATGAGGATAAAAGAAGATTAATAAAAACTAATATCTGGTTTGCTCATGGGTACTTTCTAATCATCCCAAGATATTTTGAATCTGGTGCATCCATGAGAAGTAGCGTGACAGGTTTTTCTAATGGTATAATATCTGGTATCAGGTCAAAATGAGATGATTACACTCATTAATTAGACATATTAAAGTGTAAGTTGCATCTTGTTCCCCCCACTAATGCCACCAGTTCCATCCAAGAAGAAGAAGGAAAGAAACCTCAGTCAACATTATAATGAGTATACATAATAGTTTTATCAAACCCATCTCATAGTCAATTTTGAGTCTGATAAAGCCAGCACCTTTAAAAGGTATTTGAGAGCAAGTCTCATGGCTTATTCTTTTACCTTATGTAATTCCTTAGAAGAAAGCTCCAAGCTACACTGAACTCAAAAGATTATTCACTAGATTCACCTCCCAGGAGCCTAATATGGCCTTCAACTCATTTAATGACATTAAATTATTGATAAAAGAGGAATTCAGTAAGGCTTATGAGACCTTTAGGAAAACTAAGTACATGGTGAAAAACAAAGTCTATTTGAGACATTAATTGATTACTTCAAGCACCAATGGATTAAAAAACTTCAAAGCATATAATAGGGTAAGAAGATGAAAAACATTGAATGAAGCTAGTTTTTTAAAACAAGATCATGAAGACTATCCATTAACCAGAAAGATGATACAACCTTTTTGCTTTCTATTTTGGAGTAAGGAAATCCAATTTAAATGTCCTTATCAAGAAAACAAAAAATTGAGCAGACAAAAATGAAACTCTATATCAGGAGTATTTAGATAGATGCTGTCAAAACTTTTGGTTCTGCTATTGAAACAGGCAATCCAATTATAATTTGCTTTATTAGTTATATGTTTAGTCTCATCCATTCTGAGGAATGGGTTGCTTGTATGGTAGGACACATTATCTCAAAAACGCCACTTCAATTTACACTATCTCAAATTTAATTTGAGATGGTGTTTTTTTGCATTAGTGATTTTGAAGCACAAAAAAATAAAGTAAATAATAAAATAGTTAAAATTTACATATAATTTTATAATGTGGCATCTCAAATTTACAGCATCTTGATTTTGTCATTTCAATTCAGGTTAATTAAATCTTATTTCACTAACTTTATTCACATATGAAATCACTTAGTGTGAGGCGTGTTTACGCCATCTCAATTTTACGTCATCTTGAATCACACTATTTATCTTTAACTAAAATAAGACTATTCCAGCACTAAATCAAATCCTGTTGTATACAATCAGAAGATATTCCTATAGTATTAATCCAAGACACTTATACTAAGAGCAACCTGAAATAACAACACTATGATAGTCCTACTAGTTATTATCATTGCTTGGTAAAAAACCATTTTTGCTATATGTAATCTATAGCTTATTTATACATGGATACATTGATAAGAGTTTTCTTAATAAAATACTTTAATAGTGATTTTAATATGGAAGGAGGTGATTATGCCATTTTGATTTACGTCACTTCAAATTCCACTGGGGTTCATATCACTCAGTAGATTCAATGCACACAACAGATAGGGGAAAATAAGGGGAAATTACATATAACGCCAGGCTACATGTTATCAATTTCCCTACTGTAATTCTTGTTTTCCACTTTTAAAAGGTATAGTTTGACGCCAAAAATCATATTAATAAAAAATGTAAGAAATTAACTGAAACTTTGCAAATATATATTTTTTGGCCCCCTCTAAACAGCTGGGTACTTTTAAATCCCAGTTGTATAGGCTAGTTTTTTAAATATTCAGGTTTTACTCTTTGATCCAGTTAAAGTAGCTCCACCAGAATTTTTTAATTTAATATAAAAATGGTCAAAAACACTATGTTTTTGAGCTACAGCACCTCAATTACATCATATCAAAAACACCATTTTGACTGCAAGTTTTCAGTCAAAACTCAAAGTTTTGCCTACTTGTGTTACTAATAAAAAATTATTTTTACAAAACAAAAACATTGAAATTTTGATAATATATATTTTTAAAGCTTCTCTACAATTCTATGTAAAAATATTTACTACTTTTATATCTAAAACAATATCATTTTTATTCTTTAAAAATTGACCCCAAATTTCCCATATTTTGATACTAATTCACTTTTAGATGCCTCCCAAGCCTATCACCAAAGCTGCGTCCAAGGCCTCCAAGGGCAAGGCCACTCCTCCCAAGGCCAAAACAGCCTCAAAAAAGCAGTCTTCTAAGGCTAAAGCTCCCCCAAGACCCCCACTCCATCACCTGAACCAGAGGGAAACAGTCCTACCCCTCCCCACTCTCCTTTTATTTACTCTTCTTCAGACCCCCAAGAGAAGTTGTTCAACTTTAACTGCCACTCTGATCACACCTCAGAGCCTGAAGAGGAGCAGGATCCTGAGCTTTGTGCTCCTGCAGATGAGCAAATTGAGCTCTGGGATCTAAATACCATCCATAATATCTGTAATAAAAATATCACCTTTGCTGTGCCCTCAATGTACCCTGCTAGCTATCCTAAAATGACCAAGAAGAGGAGCGCTGGCTTTATATACAAGGGATACAGATTCAGCTGTAATGACAAGAAGAAACCAATCAGTCAACATCTCTACAAATGTGATAACATTGGGTGCCCTGCAAGGCTCACCACTTATGGGTTTACAAGATTCAAAGCCCTAACTATTGGCCATGACTGCACCAAGCCTTTCAACCCCCTGTATCAACTGATCCACTGGTTTCTTTTCCAGGTCATCCCAACCACAAGACCAAACCTCAACTGAGGTTGTCAATGATGCCCTCCTTAATTTGAATGATTCCCAACTTGTCTCTGTTGGTGATGCCTCCAAATTGCAGAGATAACTTACTGATAAGAGGTATGCTCTGAGCACTAAAGCGTCAGTGCAACCTCCATCAACCAGTTAGTCTTAACTGAAGAGCAGAAGCTATACTGCCATGAAGAAAAATTCTTCCTCTATGATGACAGCCAAAATTCACATGGAAGCATGATCTGTTTTGCTACCTCCCAGGATCTGCGCAACCTGTTGAAATGCAAAACATGGCTTGCAGATGGCAATTTCTCCACCTGCTCAAAGCTCTTTAGCCAGCTTTGGAAAATACATGAGCAGGTTAGTGATATAGTTTGTCCACTGGTATTCTTTTCCCTCCCAAATAAGAAGCAGGAAGCATATGTCTGTGCTCTTACAATTTTGTGCAACAAGCTTGGCAAAATCCTCTCAACCATCAAAGAGGAGCCCAAGGAGACTAGAGGGCGCAAGAAGAAGACCATCTCCCAAGAAGAAGACGCTCCCACCCTCAAGAAGCAGCCATATAGCTTTCCCTATAAAAAATATCTGGTAGTGGATTTTAGCAGGCTAAGGCAAATGCCTTCATCAAAGTCTTCAAGAGCTCCCCCCAGGGATGCTACTTTCACTTCTAGCAGGCACTCTGCCGCCGCTTTCAGAAATGCTCAGATTGATAAGGAGCAACTTTTGGGGAAGCTTCAAATATAAAAGTAGGAGGAGAAGAAGTATATTTTATTGGATGATACTTTATTCTATATAGGTTTTGCTGTGGCAGGGATATTAGTTGGACCAAACCCAGGGGCTGGTCATGTGCTGGATGGGTTTGAGTTGTTGGATACCTGGACAGTCATGTGATATTGGTTTGTTGCCATTTCCAGTATGTCAAACGGTATATTGGAAAGGCACCAAATTGGACAATGACTGGATGTAAGGTGTGATGGCAGGCGCCGGAATACTTGTACATCCAGACCCCTGACACACCCCTCCCTTAAGGGGTTACTCGGGTACATCAGGAGGGGGCTTTGTCTTGACAGCTGCTGCATGATGTTCCTGGAGTTGTTTACTAGTGGGCACCAACTGGGTTGAGTGTTCTCTTTTGCTAGGGCGGAGGCAAGATCTGTGGTACTTTTTGGTAATGGGTTCTTTGGCACCCTGGAACTTAACCAGGTAAGTGTTCCTGTCTGGTTGGTATCTGATGATTCTTCCTGGTCCCCTGTGTACTGAGTCTAGTTTCTTTCTGTTCCTGGCTGAGACCCAGATGGGGGGAGTTGATGGGAAGTGGTTCCTCTGTTGAGGTTACCTTTTGAGTTTTGAGTCTCTTTATTTCAGCCAGTTTGGCTTTGAGGTGTATGTGTTGTAGAGCTGGTTTCTGTTCTACTGTGGGAGGTTTCCCCAGGGGGATCTTTACATATGGCTGGTTATTGCGGATGACTATTTCTGGCTTGTACCTGTATGTTAGTTCAAACAGTGAGTAGCCTGTCTCTTGATTGGTACAAACCTGGGATACTAGTAATGCATGTTTCACGTAGAGTGGCCATGCGTCTTTGACTTTGCCAACCATTATTTTCTTGAAGGTTCTAATAAGGCTGCTGTTCAGGCGTTCATCTCTGCCGCTGGCCTGTGGCCTATAGGGCAAGGTTGTGGAGTGTTTGATGTTTTTTGTTTTTTAGATTGTTATTTACTACGTGGCCTGTTAACTCCTTTGCTCCATCTGTTATGATGTAGTCTGGGGTGCCGTAGTCTGCTATGATTGCTTTATTGATGAATCAATTTATTGTTTCCGCCTTGTGATTTTTTGTTGCTCAGCAGATGGGCCAATGTGTGGCAAAGTCAATGACTACAATTATAAAAGATTGATTCATTTTGGTTTCTGGGAAGGGTCCCACTACGTCCAGTCCCTAAACCTTAAATGGTTCAGGGTCAGGTACTGGGTTAACTGTTGGCTGTGGTGCCTTGGTGCTGGCGTATTTTTCACATACTGTACACTTTTTTAGAGCATCAATTATGTCTTGCTTCAGGTTGGGCCACCATACTATCTCTTTCAGTGTGAGATATAGGTTGTTAGCCTTTGTGTGTCCTAGCAGGCAATGGTGTCTTAGTATAGTGTCAACTCTTTGTGCAAGTGGGATGTATGGAATGTGTTTATCTTTGATGATTTGGTATACCGTGTCATTTGATATTTGGAAGTGTTTTTCATTCCTTACTAGCATATTGTGGGTTAGGTGATGTGTGGAGGGGTCATTTCCCTTTGTCTTGTACTCAGTGTTGTATAGGTTGGGCCAGTCAGGGTCCAGGTGGTCAGGGTGATCCTCTCTTGGCTGGCATAGCCTAGAGAGAGCATTGGCTGTGACCAGCTCTGCCCCCTTTTTGTATTGGATGTCCAGGTTAAGCTGTTCCAGCAAGGACATCCATTTGGCTTGGTGCCGCGCAAGTGCATTCTGAGTTTTGAAATAGATTAAGGATTTGTGGTCAGTTAGCACTTGGACGTTCAAATGTCCTTTGAGGTAAAATCTCCAAATCTTGCATGTGTGGTATATTGCTAGCAATTCTTTATCATGTATTGGGTATCTCTGCTCAGTGTTTGTTAGTTTTCTGCTTTCATAACATACTGGCAGGAAGTCTTGCTGCCCTGGCTGGCAGATGCGTAGGACTGCGCCAATGGCGGTGTCACTAGCGTCTGACTCAAGCTTGTAGCACCCGTTGTTATTAGGGTATTGCAAGATTGGTGCTTCAATCAAAGCTTGTTTTAAGAGCAGGAAATTCTTGTCGCATTCTGGAGTCCAGATGAATTTCTTTTTGGCATTACCTTTGGTTAGGTCATTGATTGGTGTGGTGAGCTTTCTGCAGTCTTTGATGTATTTCCTTAGGTAAGCTACCATACCAAGAGAGCATCTAACTTGTTTAACAGAGGTGGGGCATTGCATGTTATTTATGGCTTTAATTTTGTCTGGGTCTGCTTTGATGCCACCGTCAGAGATAATGTGGCCCAAGAACAAGAGTTCCTTTTCCATAAATTGGCACTTACTAGGCTTAGCGTATAGTTTGTGCTTTGCAAGTCAATTGAGTGTCTTGCAGATATGTGTGAGGTGTTCCTCTTTTGTTTTTGAAAATATGATGATGTTGTTGAGGTAACATAATGTGTTTGAGAGACCGTTTAGTGCTTGGTTCATCATGGTGACAAACGTTGCAGGAGCGTTGGTCATCCCAAAGTTCATTACTTTACATTCAAACGACCCAAATTGCGTGCAGAACGCGGTTTTTGGTATGTCCTTCTCTTTGACTTCAACTTAGTTGTAACCAGATGAGAGGTCAATTTTTGAGAAAATTTTGCTCCGGAGAGCCTTGTAAATAGGTCTTCAATGAGGGGAAGTGGGTATTTATTCTTTACTGTACTTGCATTTAGTGCTCTGTAGTCAGTAACTAAGCAAAGAGATCCTTCTTTTTTCTTTACAAAGAAAACTGCTGCTCCCAACAGGGATTCAGACGGGCAAATGAATCCTTTGGCTAGGTTGTCCTTAATGTGGAATTTAAGTGTTTGGGTCTCCATGGGGGAGATTCTGTAGAGGGGTGCAGGTTTGGGCATGGCTTTGCATAAGTCAATGCCATTTTTGACCTCTTGTTCAGGGGGTAACTCTGTGAGTTCTTCCTTGAATACATGAGTGTATTCATTTAGGAGTGCCGCAAGTTCTGGGCATTGGATCTTTTGTGTTTCTATATTATTAAATTTGGAGTATCTCATTATGTGGAGGGTACTGTCTTTGGTTAGATGTTCAGAATCATCTTGATTTATGACTTGGACAAATACTGTATCTCTTAGAATGAGGTCATTAGGTTCTTTGAGGATGTTAAAATTGACTCAGTTGCGTTTGATGGTCATGGTTTTTGTTTTCCAACATATGCTGGGGTTCACTTGGGTGAATCAGTCCATGCCTGCTACAATTTTGTAGTTTATGTTGTTCATGACAAGTCCTTTGATGGACGTTTGTATGCCGTGGAGATCAATTCTGAAGGGAGTTGTTTTGCCTTTGAGTAGAACCTTTGATTTATCTGCCATTCTGGCATATTTGAAGTTAGATTTGACAACTGGTATTTTGTACTTGGTTACAAATGGTTTGCTAACCATAGTGTGTTGTGCACCAGAGTTGAATAAAATTTTATGTGTATGTGATTTGTAAGTGCATGGATAGACAAGAAGTTATGAGCAATCTTTAATTTTTATGTTCATAAAAATGGAGGATTGCAGGACACATGGGATGCGAGCAGCAAAGTTTGTGCCTTGATACAGTTTCTTGTCAAGTTGGGGGGAGACAGGGGCACTTAAGCCTGTTCCCCCTCCTCTTTTCCCTGTTCCTCTGTTTTGAGACCTTCAAGGTCAGAGAAGGTGGGTTCAAGTTTTGTAGCAGGTTGCTACTTCAGCGTTGTTAACTTTGGCAGTGTCCTCTTTCTTAGGACAGGAGCAGTTTGCGCTTTGGCTACAATTGCCGTTGTTACAATTGGAGTTGCTGTTGTTATGGTTGGTATTTTGGCGTTTATTGCCATTGGCGTTTTCTCTGCCATTGCCGTTTGAGGAGCGGTTGCTGTTGCGTGCAGCATATTCCATGTTGGCGCGTTTTTCAGCGTGCTTGGCTTCAGCAATGAGCACGGGCATGGAGGTATTTGCTTCTTGGAGGATGAGGGCAGCAACAGAGGGTTTCATTCTGTTGATAAATGAGGCTCTAGTGTGTATGTTGTCAGCTTGTTCTGGGTTTTGAATTTTACAGTGTATTTCCTCAAATTCATAGGGCGTAAGCTGCAATAGTGGTCTTTTGAGGAAGGTCACTGAGCTGTATTGCAATGTCTTGAAGAGATTCAGTGACACAGAAATTGTGGGTGATGTCAGCTTTGAACTCTTCCCAGTTGTCAAGCTGGTTGTTGGTTTGTGAGCCAACCCAGGTGGCAAACCAGTTAGCTGAGGCCTTGTATAGGCGCTTGCTGGCTTCCTGGACCCATTTCTCATATGGGATGTGGCTGGCGCAAAGTTTGGCGGTCAAATGATCTAGCCAGTTGATGACATTTTCTTTGTTTTTACCAAAGAACTTGTCAATACTAATGTATTTGGTGTTGATAACTTCACCTGTGATAAGTGGTATTGCGTTTGTTTGTGGTTGAAGAGAGTGACTGTACTTAATAATCTTGGCGCATGCTTTGGGCATGCCCAGACCTTCAAATACGGTGCATCCACTAGGAATATCTTTGTCAATGTTGTGGGCGCGGGAGTAGGTTTTCCAGGACTCCTGGGATGTGGCCTAGTTGAGTACGTGGGCAAAGGTGGGCGGGTTTTGTTCAGTCATTTTCTCTTTTATTGGCGTGGTCAAAAACTGTAGTGCTACCAGTGATAAGGAGCGCCTTTTGGGGAAGCTTCAAATATAAAAGTAGGAGGAGAAGAAGTTTATTTTATTGGATGATACTTTATTCTATATAGGTTTTGCTGTGGCAGGGATATTAGTTGGACTAAACCCAGGGGCTGGTCATGTGCTGGATGGGTTTGAGTTGTTGGATACCTGGACAGTCATGTGATAGTGGTTTGTTGCCATTTCTGGTATGTCAAACAGTATATTGGAAAGGCACCAAATTGGGCAATGACTGGATGTTAGGTGTGATGGCAGGCGCCAGAATACTTGTACATCCAGACCCTTGACAAGATCTTCATCAGCTCATCAGTGTAGAAGGCACAAAGAAGGCCAAGTACATATTCAACTTCTTTTCTGCCCTTGCTCTGGTTAGAAAGGAGGGGAATAATGCCTTCTATGACACCCTTCTCCGCCATCCCTATATCCTTGCCAACCAGGCAGCCTTTTCTCCTTTCATTGAGTATTTTGAGACTCAATGGGTTGGAGTTTTCCAAGGAGCATGACACATCAGAAAAGACAGTGACTAAATAACCTGAAACTGCTTCAAGCAGGTCAAAGACAGGTTGATCAAGAACACCTTTTCCCTTGAAGGGTGGCATAGCCAGTTTTTCACAAGAGTCTGGGTTATGAAGCCCAAAGTCAACAAAATTATGGTGCGTCTCAAGACCCACAAGCCATCTCTGCCCGCCTCTTCAAGACTGGCATGAAGACCAAAGGCAACCCCCAAACAGACCAAAGCAGTGAAAATTACACAGAGATCAGTAAGGTGGTTCTTGCATACTATCCCAAGGATAGAAAGCTTGAGCATCTTCAGGCCATCTCTGTTGCTCTTTCTACTAATGTATGAGCCCTTTTCCAGTAAACACTTCTTTATCTTCTACCTTTCTTCCTTTAATTTTATTATTCTTTGACTTTTTTACTATTTGGTACAATTCTATGCTTATTTTAAAGTATGAATCATGGTTATAATAGATTGAAATGGTTGTTTTTGGGTATAATTTAACTTTTGGACTTTACAAAGCCTTGTTGCTTCTAAGTGATCTCCTTTTTGATTGAAAAATTTAAAAAACTGAGGCCTTTTTAAGCCTAGAAATGTTTTTAAATTTTATTTTTTGGTTTTTTTTGGAGCTCAAAAAATCTAAAATTTTAAAACCCATTTTTTATAGTCGCAATGCCGTAATTTGAAATGGTGTTTTTACTATAAAACCAATATAGCAAAAAATCAAGATGGCATATTTCAAGATAGCGTTTTTTGAAACGGCATTTTTGAGATGGTGTGTCCTACCCTTGTATGTTGACAAGCGCTATCTACAATGTTGGGTTGTTTCTTGATTGGCAACAACTGGTAATGTCCAAGAGAGGCAATAATGTAAGCGGCAGCTTGCTAGGATCTTCAAGAACAGACAAAGGTCTTTGAACTTAATTTCTTCTGCTGTGAAAATGTTCTACTGTAGGTATATCTTATTTTTCTGTTTTTCATTAGTCTAATGGAATAGATTTTATAGAGCTCTCACCCTATTGCCAGGATAATACATCTGACGCTTCTAACTCTTCCTCAGACTGACTTTCCATCCCCAGACTGCCGGCATCAACTCTCAGAGTCAGGCATCCATGCAATGGGTGGGATTTGATTTCATAGTACCCTGCACTGGGTACTAACTGCTTAATTGTTATGCATAATCATTGACATGATAGCAGTGGTGGCACCAATTGATTGTTCTATTTATAGCACATAATGTTGAGGATCTTTGGTAACCTTTCATAATAGGAATTTGCAGTGGCACTGGGGGCTACAAGTGCAAATTGATCCTAATTCTCACTATTCTTGGAGAACCTAAAAATCTTCTTAGTGCCTTATTATCAAACCTATTGATAAGGAGCGCCTTTTGGGAAAGCTTCAAATATGGAATTAAGAAAGAAGAGAAGTATATTTTTTGTATAATACTTTAGACTTATATAGACTTGGCTGTGGCGGGGATTTAGTTGGATCAAACCTAGGGGTTGGTCATGTTCTAGATGGGTTCTAGCCACTGGATACTTGGACAGTCAGTTGTTATTGCTTGGTCACCATTCTTGGTATATCAAATGGTATATTAGAAGGGGACTAAATTGGGCAATGGCTGGATGTTAAGTAGGTTGGCGGTAGCCAGAATGATTGTACATCCAGACCCTTGACACCCCCTAAGGGGTTACTCTGGTGCATCAGGAGGGGGCTTTGTCTTAACAGCTGCTGCCTGATGCTCCTGGAGCTGTTTGCTAGTTGTAACCAGTCTGGTTGAGTGCTCTCCTTTACTGAGGCAGAGACGGGTTCTGTGGTATTTCTTGATAATTGGGTTCTTGACACTTTGGAATTTCACTAGGTAAGTGTTGTGCTCTGGTCTGTATTTGATGACTCTTCCTGGTTCCCTGTGTACTGAGTCTAGTTTCTTTCTATTGCCAGCTAGAATCCAGACAGGGGAGTTGATGGGAAGTGGTTCCTCTCTAGAGGTTACCTTTTGTGTCTTGAGCCTCTTTATTTCAGCTATTTTAGCTTTGAGGCGGATGTGTTGTTGGTTTGGTGCTTGCTCTACTGTGGGAGGTTTCCCTGGGGGATCTTTATGTAGGGCTGTTTGTTGCGGGTGATTATTTCTGTTTTGCACCCGTAGGTTAACTCAAACAATGAATAGCCTGTCCCTTGGTTGGTGCAGAATTGGGATACTAATAATGTATGTTTCATGTATAGTGGCCATGTGTCTTTGGCTTTGCTATCCATTATTTTCTCTAGGGTCCTGATAAGGCTGCTGTTTAGGCGTTCCACTCTACCGTTGGCCTGTGGCCTGTATGGAGAGATTGTGGAGTGTTTAATGTTTTTGGATTTCAAGTTGTCATTAACTACGTGACCTGATAACTCTGTTGCTCTATCAGTTATGATGTAGTCTGGAGTGCCATAGTTGGCTATGATTGCTTTGTTAATGAAACAGTTGGTGGTTTCTGCTTTATGGTCTTTTGTTGCCCAGCAGATGGGCCAGCATGTGGCGAAGTTGATAGCTACAATTAAGAAATGTTGATTTGTTTTTGTTTCTGGGAAGGGCCCCACTACATCCAGTCCCCAAACCTTAAATGGTTCAGGGTCTGGTACTGGGTTGACTGTTGGCTGAGGAGTCTTTGTACTGGTGTATTTCTTGCACACTGTTCACTTTTTCAGAGCATCAACTATATCCTGTTTGAGGTTAGGCCACCATACTATCTCTTTTAGTGTAAGGTATAGGTTGTTAGCCTTTGAGTAGCCTAGCAGGCGGTGATGTCTTAGTATGGTGTCAACTCTTTGTGTGGGTGGAATGTACAAGATATGTTTGTCATTGATAATTCAATATACTGTGCCATTTGATACATGGAAGTACTTTTTCTTTTTTAATAATCTATTGTGGGTCAGTTGATGTGTTGAGGGGTCTTTCCTTTGGTTTTATACTCAATGTTGTACAGGTTTGGCCGGTCAGGGTCCAGGTGGTCAGGATGATCCTCTCAGGGCTGACATAGTCTAGAGAGAGCATTAGCCATGAACAGCTCTGGCTCCTTTTTGTATTGGATATCCAAATTAAGCTGTTCCAGCAAGGACATCCATTTGGCTTGCCGCTGTGCAAGTGCGTTTTGAGTTTTGAAATAGATTAAGGATTATTGTATTTTTAGTACTTGGACGTTTAAATGTCCTTCCAGATAACATATCCATTTCTTGCATGTGTGGTATATTGCTAGCAATTCCTTATCATGTATTGGGTATTTCTGCTCAGTATTGGTTAGTTTTCTACTTCCATAACATACTGGCTGGAAGTCTTGCTGCCCTGGCTGGCAGATGCGCAGGACTGCGCCAATGGCGGTGTTGCTGGCATCTGACTCAAGCTTGTAGCACCCGTTATTGTTAAGGTATTGCAATATTGGTGCTTCAATCAGAGCTTGTTTTAATAAATGGAAATTCTTGTCACATTCTGGAGTCCAGATGAATTTTTTTGGCATTATTCTTGATTAAATCATTGATGGGTGCAGTTAGTTTTCTGCAGTCTTTGATATATTTCCTTAGGTAAGCTACCATACCAAGAAAGCATCTAACTTGTTTAACAGAGGTGGAGCATTGCATGTTATTTATGGCTTTAATTTTGTCTGGATCTGCTTTAATGCCACCGTCAGAGACAATGTGGCCCAAGAACAGGAGTTCCTTTTCCATAAATTGGCACTTACTTGGTTTTGCATAAAGGTTGTGCTTTGCGAGTCAATTGAGTGTCTTGTGGACATGGGTGAGGTGTTCCTCTTTGGTTTATGAGAATATTATGATATTGTCAAGGTAGCATAATGTATTTGAGAGACCGTTTAGTGCTTGGTTCATCATGGTGACAAACGTTGCAGGAGCGTTGGTCATCCCAAAGTTCATTACTCTACATTTGAAGGATCCATTGTGTATGGAACACAGTTTTTGGTATGTCATTTTCCTTTACTTCAACTTGGTTGTAACCTGAGGTGAGGTCAATTTTGGAGAAAAATTTGGCACCTGAGAGTCTTGCAAACAGATCCTCTATAAGTTCAAGAGGGTATTTATTCTTTACTGTGCTTGCATTTAGTGCTCTGTAGTCAGTTACTAGACGTAGGGTGCCTTCCTTTTTCTTTAAAAAGAATACTGCTGCCCCCCATGGGGATTCAGACGGGCGGATGAAGCCTTTAGCTAAGTTGTCCTCAATGTGTGTTTTGAGGGTTTGTGTCACCATGGGAGAGAGTCTGTAGAGGGGTGCAGGTTTAGGCATGGCCTTGCATAAGTTGATGCCATGTTTGACCTCCTGTTTGGGGGGTAACTCTGTGAGTTCCTCCTTGAATATGTGAGCATATTCATTTAGGAGTGCCGCGAGTTTTAGGCATTGGATTTTTTGTGTTTCTATGTTATTGAACTCAGTGTACCTCATTATATAGAGGGTGCTATCTTTGGTTAGATGTTCTTAGCTGTCCTGGTTTATGACCTGGACAATTACTGTGTCTCTTAGAATGAGGTCATTAGGTTATTTGAGGATGTTAAAATTGACTCAGTTGCGTTTGATGGTCATGGTTTTTGTTTTCCAACATATGCTGGGGTTCACTTGGGTAAATCAGTCCATGCCTGCTACAATTTTGTAGTTTATGTTGTTCATGACAAGTCCTTTGATGGACGTTTGTATGCCGTGGAGATCAATTCTGAAGGGAGTTGTTTTGCCTTTGAGTAGAACCTTTGATTTATCTGCCATTCTGGCGTACTTGAAGTTGGATTTGACAACTGGTATTTTGTACTTGGTTACAAAAGGTTTGCTAACCATAGTGTGTTGTGCACCAGATTCAGATAAAATTTTATGTGTATGTGATTTGTAAGTGCATGGATAGACAAGAAGTTGTGAGCAATCTTTAATTTTTAAGTTCATAAAAATGGAGGATCACAGGACACAGGAAATGCAAGTAGCAAAGTTTGTGCCTTGGTACAATTTTTGTCAAGTTGGGGGGAGACAGGGGCACTTAAGCCTGTTCCCTCTCCTCTTTTCCCTGCCCATTGTTTTGAGACCTTTGAGGTCAGAGAATGTGGGGTCAGGTTCATAGCAGGTTGCTACTTCAGCGTTGTTAACTTTGGCAGTGTCATCTTTCTTGGAACGGGAGCAGTTTGCGCTTTAGCTGCAATTGCCATTGTTGCAATTGGAGTTGCTGTTGTTATGATTGGTATTTTGGCGTTTGTTGTCATTGAAGTTCTCTCTGCCATTGCCGTTTGAGGAGCAATTGCTGTTGCATGCAGCATATTCCATGTTGGCGCGTTTTTCAGCGCGCTTGGCTTCAGCAATGAGCATGGGCATGGAGGCATTCACTTCTGGGCGGATGAGGGCAGCAACAGAGGGTTTCATTCTGTTGATGAATGATGCTCTGGTGTGTACGTTGTCAGCTTGTGCTGGTTTTTGGATCTTGAAACGTATTTCCTCAAATTTGTTGTAAGCTGCAATAGTGGTCTTCTGAGGAAGCTCACTGAGCTGTATTGCAATGTCTTGAAGAGATTCAGTGACGCAGAAATTGTGGGTGATGTCAGCTTTGAACTCTTCCCAGTTGTCAAGCTGGTCGTTGGTTTGTGAGCCAACCCAGGTGGCAAACCAGTTAGCTGAGGCCTTGTATAGGCGCTTGCTGGCTTCCTGGACCCATTTCTCATGTGGGATGTGGCTGGCGCAAAGTTTGGCAGTCAAATGATCTAGCCAGTTGATGACATTTTCTTTGTTTTTACCAAAGAACTTGTCAATACTAATGTATTTGGTGTTGATAACTTCACCTGTGATAGGTGGTATTGCGTTTGTTTGTGGTTGAAGAGAGCGACTGTACTTAATAATCTTGGTGCATGCTTTGGGCATGACCAGACCTTCAAATACAGTGTATCCACTAGGTTTATCTTCATCAATGTTGTGGGCGCGGAAGTACGTTTTCCAGGTATCCTGGGATGTGGCCTGGTTGAGTACGTGAGCAAAGGTGGGCGGGTTTTGGTCAGTCATTTTCTCTTTCATGGGCGTGGTCAAAAAACCGTAGCTGTTACCAGTGATAAGGAGCGCCTTTTGGGGAAGCTTCAAATACGGAATTAAGAAAGAAGAGAAGTATATTTTATTGTATAATACTTTAGACTTATATAGACTTGGCTGTGGCAGGGATTTAGTTGGATCAAACCTAGGGGTTGGTCATGTGCTAGATAGGTTCAAGCCACTGGATACTTGGACAGTCAGGTGATATTGCTTGGCTACCATTCTTGGTATGTTGAACAGTATATTGGAAGGGGACTAAATTGGGCAATGACTGGATGTTAAGTAGGTTGGCAGTAGCCAGAATGCTTGCACTTCCAGACCCTTGACACTATGTTGCTCCTGACCCAGAGGGTTGCTAAGGCATTCTGGAATAACTCTGGCAAATCAGGATTTCACCTCAATTGATGGCCTAGGAATCTCCTGGTTGGCCTTGCATCTATTGGTCCAAATCCATTTTGTAAAAAGCTTATGAGATTAATTAAGCTTGATCACAATATATTAGAAGCTTCTTTTATTGATGACTTGGCAGGCCATCATATTATAAAGGTTTTGAATTATCTGTTCACTAGAAATTTTACTAAGGTAAGGCAAAGTCAACAGCAGTTTCCTGACAGATGCAAAATTTTATAAGAGTACTAAGGATCTTAGCAACTTTGAAATATTCATAAAAATTTATTGCTTTATTAAAACTCTTCCAACTGGTTTACTCATCTTAAAAATACTGAAAAGGCCCTTTAATAATACAAATAAACTCTTCATTGCTTTTAATTTTTACCTAATAAATGTTTCTATATTGTGAAAATAAACTAATATAAAATAATAGCCATCAAAATTGTATTTTAATTTAGTTTTAAAGTGCTTTTCAAAGCTATGGTGCTAAGCCAAAAACAACACTCTAAGCAAAAATAACTCATCTGAAAAAATCAACTCAGATGCAAAAAAATGAGCATATCTCAGAAAAATAGAAGTGAACCCAAATATATTATAATTTAATATAAATTCATTAATTTTATTTAATTTGAATCTGAGCTTATTTTGTTTACAGATGAGTTATTTTTTCTTAGTGCCAAAGTTTTGAAAACCACTATATTATATGCTATATTAAATAAATGTTTATATAAAAACTAGCGCAATTTTTAAAAGAAAAAATAAATCCTTTTAAACCCCAGCTAATTTCATATTATTTATATTATAACCATAATTTTTATTGCAGAAATAAGCACCTTGGAGTCTCTTTAGTCTTTCAAAAATTTATTTTATTCTAAAATTAAAAGTTATAGTATTCTTTGCTTTAAATTTAACTTCTTAAAAACAAATTTTTGAAGTTTTGATCTTTGTTGTTTTTTATTTTTGCACCCAACATAGTATTTTGATTTTGTAAATTTGGTTTGAGGATTTTTGGCCTAAGAAGCTTGTCTGGGTAGACTTTTACTCATTAAATTTGTTTTTTCTCAAGGAAGTAAATAAAGAAAAATTTAATAATTTTTGTTTGAGAAAAACAACTTTTTTATCTTGAAAACCCCCAATTCAAAGAAAAAATGTGTCATATTTAATATTTATTTATACTTTTAATAATTTAAAGATAAAACAGTGTAAATTAAAAATTAAAAATAATTGTACACCAAAAGTAAATTTTTTGTCAGATATTTTTGTCAGTTTAACAACACTGATATAGTATTTATAGATATTTTAAATCAATATTAAATAAATTATACCCATTTTAAAACAGCAGGCTCAACCTGCCAGCAAGGTTCTGAGTAAGCGGATTTGTGACCCACAATCCAATTATCCAGTCACTCAAAGCCAAACTAAGAAGTTGTCAGGGAATTCTTCCCTGACTACATCAATTGTTTGGAGCCACTCAACCAAGATACCAAAACAATAGGAAACAACAACCAAGTTGAAGACACCAATTTGAACTCTGGAAAGGAACCAGACGGGGATCAAGCCCAGAACCCTAAGTACCAGGTCAACATTAGTTCAAAATAAGTTAGTTTACATACATATCATATTTATGTTAAACCAATTGATTTGGTTTTTGTTTTTGAACTTCAA
The DNA here is from genome assembly GCA_014839935.2 of Entomophthora muscae. NCBI lineage: Eukaryota > Fungi > Entomophthoromycota > Entomophthoromycetes > Entomophthorales > Entomophthoraceae > Entomophthora > Entomophthora muscae. Next base: position 170,022 of record QTSX02002251.1, read on the forward strand.
AACAAGTGCAAAAAGGTTAATAGTTTAAAAAACAATGTCACTTACTACTGCGCTTCTGATTGGCTGCGCAAATCATGCTTGACGCTCTGTAACCTGCTCTACTTAACTTTCAGCCAAGCTCTGTACTTGATGTTCCTTGAGATGCAACAATTAAGGTGCTCAATCTTTATTAACCTTGTGGCTTATTCCTGACTCCTCTGGTATCATCATAAGTTTTTTATACCTTTTATTAAGCTTCAACTTCACCACAATATGAAAAAAGTACTATTTATAATTATTAATTCATGTAAATCCCTCTTATTCCCCCAATAACCACTTAAATATGTCAGCCTCCATTTTGATGCTATTTAAGTGGGCAACCCTTATCAATTCTACTTGTTCCAGAAATAAAGACTTTATTCTACTCTACAACTGCCCACATTTATCTTCTGATCCCTTCTTTGAAACCATGAAAGGAATTCTATTCCTGTTCTGGTTTCTAGTCCTTTTGCTTACAGTTGTATTGGGCCTTGAAAACCCTACTCCCACCACTGACTGGTAAAACTCCTCCCCTGATGATTCCTGCCAGAAGGAGTCCCTAGTCAATGGGTGGTTCAAGTACTCCCCAGGCTACTGGGGAAGAAAGTTCCATTATGGTTGCACTACCAATCTTCCTCCTCCAGTTTAACCCTCACTGGTTAGACCCAACACATCCTTTTACCTGTTGACATACATGGTAGGGTATTATCTGTTGGGTTAGTTCAGCTCTATGATGGGTAGATTTGCCTATTTGGGCCACTTTGGCCACCTTGCCATGGTCACGGTACTCATTAGTTTGGTCATTGCAGGACTTAATATAGGGGCCTTGGCCCACAAGATTGGGAACTTGTTTCCCATCAAGTGGTTCCCTGACAGAAGTTAAAAAATTTCCAAATCCAAGAACATAAACAAATAATGACCCCTACAGTGGATACCTTGTTTTGGCGCTTGACTCATTACCAGGATCAGGTCATCCCCTTCAACATCTCACTGTGTGATCAACACTATCATGTTCCTGTTTTCCACAATTCACAATAACTATATACTCATTATCACTCAATAAAGAATATTATCTAGTTTCTAAACCTTTTTATCCTTGTAACTCTGCTAAAACAGCACATTTACAACATTGGTAGCACAAGTAGGTTCTTTATCCTACGTTATCTTGCAAAATCTCACCTGTTGCCCATACTTGCTGCGGTCAACAAATCCTTGATTGAATCATGTCTGGCCTTCTGCTAGACTGGACACCATACACGCCTGGGACTGAAATACCTGATGGCTTTGTCTTTTACCAGGACATAGTAATACTGCTCCCCACCTTCAACGCCTTGTTGGCACAAGATTTCTTCCAGGCACCTGCCACCACTTTTTGAGCAACTGATGAAAACGTTATGACAGCTTACATAGCCCAGAGACTTTGCAGCACTTCCTTGGAACCTTTTGCCAGAGCCAACAATAACAACGCCACAGCATGGATTCAATCTGCTCAGAGCAAGTTGGCCCAAATGGACTTCCCACAATGGTTCTGGATTGCAGAGATCTCCATTTGGTTAACACACAATACTGGCACCTGGTGCAACAAGTGGTATGAAGACCATACCAAGAAAGACTGGGATATCTTCAAGCAGGACTTCCTGGCAAGATTTGTGCTGAAAGACACCACACTTATGATTAAGTGCCAAGTGAAAAACCTCACCCAGACAGGCACAGTGAAAGTGCTTATATAAGCATACAAGGAGCTTCAACTATGCACCCCCTCAGATATGGCCTTTGACACCCCAGCTACCCATCTCATGTACTACAACACACTCAAGTTGCATGTAATGAGACTTGTAAACCTGGACCAGGTGACCAACCTACAAAGTCTATATCAAGAGGCAGAGAAAGCAGAACAAACTTCCAATGCTCTTCACAAGGCGCAAACTGTGAAAAGAGAACAACCCAAAGACTCTCACTCAACTGGACACTCAAGCCGCCTGCTTCCTGGGAATAACAACAACAAAAACTTGAACCACAAGCCTGCAGGTTTGAATGGGCATGGAAACGGTAATAACAGATAGTCAAATTATACCCACTTCTATATCACTGCCACACAATGCAGACACAAATGGGGATAAGCCTGGGGAGAACGTTTAGCAAGCTAAGCTCTCCCTGCAAAGCACCTGACTTGCCCAACAATGAGTACCACCCCAAGGACGTGGACCAATGCCCAATGATCCAAGTACCCTCAGAAGACCCAGTACTGTACACCATTGCCAGGCATCCCAATAAACTGATGTCCTATCCTTTCCATTTTTGCAGTTACATAGGCTCGGCACTCCTAGACTTGGGTGCAGATCAAACCTTAGTCAGCAGCAGCTTTGTGGACAAGTTCAAACTAGCCACTAATCCTTTGCGGATTAAAAATGTGGTCTTGGCTGATGAACACCACATTGCTGTGACAAGGAAAACTGCCCCCTTCTCTTTCATGCTTGAGAACCTACACTCCACCATCCAAGTTCCTGTCATTGACTTCCCAAAGTTTGACATTGTACTGGGGTTAGACTGGTTACAAAAGAACAATCCTCACGTGGACTGGGACACTTCAGTGTTGACCATCAAGCGTGAAGGTGTCAATCACCAGATCTACCCTAACTCAGTGGACCAACTCCTATGCAACCACGTCTTTGTGTACATCACAGAGACCCTGGACAAAAAGGAAAATCTGAAGTCAATTGACTGGGACTCCTGCCAGTACAAGATCATACACTTCAAGGATCACCAGGATACCTCCACGCCTCAGGATTGCAAAATTGTGGCCTGCCATCCAGAAATCTTCAAAGATGCGCTACCCGGGCTACCCCCTGAGAAACACATCCAACACTCCATCCAACTCAAAGGGGCTGTCCCCAAAGCGCGCCCTATCTACAGGCTGACCCCAAACAAAGACAACACCCTACGCGCCTATCTCAAGGAGGCATTGGAGAAAGGACTTATCTGCCCCTCACAGTCTACTTTTGGGGCCACCGTGACCTTTGTGACCAAGAAGGATGAAACATTACGTCTGGTCACAGACTACCAAGCCCTAAACAAAGTTACCATCAAGAATTGTTTACCACTACCACTAATTGACAATCTCTTTGATGCCTTGGGAGGAGCCACAGCCTTCTACAAGATTGATCTGATGGCAGGCTACAACCAAATCCACATCAAGGAGGAAGATATCCCCAAAACAGCTTTCTGCACTAAGTACAGATCATACAAGTGCATGGTGCTTAACTTTGGGATGACAAACGTGCCATTGACCTTTGTGACCTTTATGAACAAGGTGTTTGCCCCCACATTGGCAAGCATGCCCTAGTATACCTGGACAACATTATTGTCTACAGCCTGCAGTAGAACACTACCACAAAGACTTGGAAGCTGTCTTTGCTTCCCTGGCTCAACACAAACTGCTAGCTAAGCCCTCCAAATGCCAATTCTTCCGCAAACAATTACCTTTCCTGGGGCACATAGTGTCAAGGGATGGCATCAAACCAGACAACCAGAAAATCCAGGCCATCTTTAATATGCCACCCCCAAGGACAAGTCAGAACTCTGCACATTCCTGGGAATGGTTGCCTATGTATGACAATTCATCCCCAAGTGTGGCGTTCTGACTGTACCCTTGTCCACCATAACTAGCACCAAATCCAAGTTTTTATGGACTCCCCAAAGTGAACTTTGCTTCAGATGTCTTAAGGAGAAACTCACAACTGTACCCATCATACAATACCCCAAAGAAATGGGGAATGCCAAATAGAAACAGACACCTCCAACACATCCATCAGGAGAGTACTAAAAATCAAGAACAATAATGGGGATTTCCTGCCTGTGGCCTATATGTTGCATAAACTGAAAGACGGTAAGTGTCAATACCCCATGATTGACAAAGAACTGCTGGCAATTGTACACTGCCTGGTTAAATGGCGTTATTACTTAGAAAACCAAGAGGAATTCACAGCATTAACTGATCACAAATCACTCATATATTTCAAAATGAAGGCAAACCTTTCCCACCAACAAGCACGTTGGATGGAACTCCTAGAAAGGTTCAATATGGTCATACAGTATAAACCTGGTCCAGAGCTTGCCATGGCAGATGCACTTTCATGCCTGTATGTTATGACCACAAAAGAGAGAATTGGCTCAACCCAGCCTGGCCTCTCCTGGTGCTCTGGACAAAGGACAAATGTTTTCCCCCTGGCACCACAGACATAGCAAGAGAAACCATCATTAAGAATGAGCACTTGTTTGCCAACATATATGGAACCCTACACCAAAAAAAATTCAAACAGAACAACCATCCCATACATTTCCACACACCAGTGAGTTGACACAACTCTACGTTACCACAGAGACCTAGGACACACAAAAAGCTGCAACCTCTACAAATTCCTTAAACACAAAGCATGGTGGCCAACTTTATACTATGACATCCAGGAAGCCTTAGACCAATGCAAAGTATGTGAGAAATTTGCAAGAAGCAATACCCCACCTAAATCAGTACTACTTATTTGCACGCAACAACCCTTCAAGGTATGGGCCCTAGATATTGTGGGAACCATGCCTGGGAAACATAACAGCAAGAAGTATATCATAACTGCCATTGACTTTGCCACTTGCTGGCCAGTAGCACAGACAGTTAAGACCCATACAGGCAACAACGTTTGACAATTTATAGGCAAGAAAATCATCAGTAAGTTTGGAATGCCAGAACTCCTGATAACCAACAGAGGCAAAGAACTGACCTCTGAAGATACCAACATATACCTCACCAAGAATGGGGTTCAACACACAGTGAAAACACCCTATCATACTCAGGCCAATTGACACGTAGAGCAGCTGAATGGCAGACTAGTGCAGGCCCTAGCCAAACTCACGCCAGGAGACCTGAGAACTGGTATAAGAAGCTATCAACTGTATTGCTTGTATGCTGAACCCGTGTGAACAGATCCACTGGAAAAAGCCCCTTTGATTTAGTGTATGGCATACAGCCCAATATCATCCAAGCACTATCAGGACCCAAGCTGGAAATGCCCAGTAAAGCCCTGCCTTGCTTGGACCCTCAAATCATTCAGGCCAACAGCAACCAATCAGAAAGAGAAGATAAATGCCTACAGGATACCTTTATCCCCATCCAATACAGACTTGAGGCCAGTGACAAAGTCTGGGTAATGAATACCAACAAGAGTAAATTACAGCCAGAAAAAGTAGCCCAAGCCATTATACTAAATGTAAAAAAAAACAACACTTACCTTGTGCAAGGACTCAGAATACACAAAAAAGACAAGGCACTCCATCATGACTACCTAAGACCCTGTGAAGCAAGACAGAAACAATAGAGACCGTCCTACCCGCCACCAAGCAACAGTAGGTACAATATGGCACCCAGGCTCCCAAAGACCTCCATGACAACCTACCCCCAGATGAGGCCAACCCTCAGTCAGGGAGTATAGAAATAGCAGGCTTGACCTGCCAGCAAGGTTCCAAGTAAGCAGGTTTGTGACCCACAATCCAATTATCCAGTCACTTGAAGCCAAACTAGGAAATTGACTCAAATTTCCAAATCCAAGAACATGAACAAATGATGACCCCAAAAGTGGATACCTTGTTTTGGTGATTGACTCATTACCAGGATCAGGCCACCCCCTTCACTATCCCACTGTGTGCTAAACAATATCATGTTCCTGTTATCCATGATTCACATCAACTATATAATTTTTATCTCTCAATAAAGAATATTATCTAGTTTCTAAACATTTCCCCCTTGTAACTCTGCTAAAACAGCACAGTTACAACACCCATAATAAAAAGTAAATCCAATCATAAATTGCATGTTAAACTAAATTAAGAAAATAAGTTCAAATCAACCAAAAAATTCTATTTGATATATTTTGATAAAGGATTACATAAGTTGTATGTTAAATTACAAAATTAACCTAAGCTTGAGTTGGTAACTACCTCAAACATCAATTTAGTGTGTTGAGGCACCAGTCCTTGAGAAATATACAGTCTATTCACACACACTAATTACTTGGGGAGGTACAAAAAATCTAAAAAATAATATCAGCTATATAGTATATTATCTAATCAACCCAAAATATTAAATCCTAAACTAAAATAAGATTGTTTGGACCAACATTTGATTGCTGTTCGTGTTAAAATTCATACATACTCTAAAAACCATAATCAATATGACAATTAGATTTAAGAGCAAAATAGAAAAATAAGCAAAAATATCATAATATTAAAAACATATATAAAATGTTCCTTAAAAAAATAAAAATGATTAAACTTTTATTGGAAGTTTTTTTTAGAGAAAAAAGATTTCTGGTTTCTAAAATACTTAATCAAGGTCAATCAAAATGTTATATTATAAAAAAGATGATTGATTAGACTAGTTTAGATGTAAAATTATGTGAAAAACCAACTACAATAAGTTGTACTAAAATGGGAGCCCCATTGATGTATATGCTCCTATATATTTACTAATAAATTAATTATAATTAAATATGAGGACACAAGAGATAAAACTATCACCAGAAAAACAAAGGTATAACCCAACTGCAGAGCCAATCTTTTTTGTTGGAATATATGAAACCATCAATGTTAGAGTTCCAAAAGTGCCTAAAAAGGCCTAAAATGTGTTAATAAAAAGAACTGTCAATAAAAAATCTTAAAAATATGTTTGATTGTGATTTCTAATTAAATAATAATACAATAAACCCAGTAATATAATAATGACAAGTAGAAAGCTGTCCTTAATACTATAAAAGAACATTATGATAATTAAGAGGATATAGAAAAGAATTACAAGTTTAATCACAAAGTAAAGGAAAAATAACCGATAACATTTAATGTACTTATATAAAAAATTTACTAGAAAAAATACAATTTTTTTGCAGAAAAGATACTTTGATTTTCAGAGCTGTGGATATAGACAAACTAAATTTGGATGACATTAAACAAAATTTGTGCATTACAAATTAAATACTGCACTTTTTAAAGCTGTCGAGATGGATAAGTTAAAGTAATATTAAAGAAAATAGAAGCCAAACATAAAACAAATTATAACATTGATCACATAATTTAAGTCAAATGTCAGAAATTCAGGTTTTAATGAGCAAAAAAATCAAATATACACTGCTAATATCAGACAAATAACATATCAAAGTTGTGTAGTAGTACCAGGATCTCAAAATAAAAACAAGTCAAGTCACACATATCCAAATTTCTATTATGTTTATTATGGTTGATATAATACCTTACATCTAAGGGCAGTTATTTAGAGCTTTTTTTAAAATTTTATTAGTTCCATCTTCTTTTTTAAAGAAATTTAAATTGTTAGTTTTTTAAGATTTTAACTTACCTTGTTAATTTTGAATTTTTGCTCCTCCACTTCTATTTGGTTTTGCTTACCTAGGTGCTTTTCACACAATTTGTGTTGACATTGCTTGTGTAAGCAACTGTTGCCCATTTTATCATTTTTCTATTGGGATAAAGGGCTCTGTTGCTTCTGCTAAAAAGAAGCTTGATTATCTCCTGCCATTTCTATTTTTTAAAACATAAATCAATTTTTAATGTCTATCTCCTGGCTATCTTTTAACTGTTTTATAAATATTTCTCTCTCACTATCTATAAATAAAGCCTCCCTTTAAAAAGTAAGCTTAAGCTGAAGTTCTAAGTGGGTTTCCCCATTTTACTATTTCTATTTTTTACTTCAAAACTTTTAAATTAACCTATAAATCTTTCCAATCTTTTTTCTTAATAAATTTCTATTTTTAAAACTAATATATATAACCTCAACTATTTTTTACTTTATTTTTTTATTTTAAATGTATTTAGTTAGACAACAAGCATTAGGCTTGTTGTTGCCAATTTTTTCATGAATTAATGTTAGCACATCTTTCATGTTAATATATTCCATGAAAAAATACAAAAATTGGTATTTTGTTAGTTACTATTAAATCCCTCTTCAATACCTTGTTTTACATAGTATGTTTCAGGGATTCAAGTACTATGTGGCAAGTAAGTAGACATGGGCGCAGGCTAGGATCAAGGGCAGGGCCCATCACAAGATTGAAGCTAACTTGATAATTTAATAAAGAAATCTTCCCAACAAGGATCAAGGGATGGTATCTGGAACTATTGAGTCCACCAAAGCCTGTAAGAGTTATATAGAAGGCTCCAAAAAGGAAACTTTCATCTTTTAAAATTTCTACATGTAACATCCTTCATGTCAACAATTCCCAAAAAATATGTTTTTATTTTCATTGTATGTTTATTGATTTTTTAACTTAAATGATTGCTCCTAATGTTAAAAATTAAATTTGATTTTAATTTTCAAGTTTAAATTAAAGTTGTAAAAAAATAAAGCCAAAATAGTATTTGGGATTTTCAACATGGAGGATGTTACATGCAGACAGTTTAAATTCTGAATGCTGCCCCAAAAAGCTGAATGGAGGTGGTTTCATTAGAAATAATAGAAACTTACAGGAAGTTGATCTTAGGGGTGAGCAGAGTAGTCATGGCTACTAAGTAGCCAGGCAGATATATGTATTTATTGTGAAAGAGCCTGGACTGAACTGTATATCAAGTTTCTTCTTGGTTAAATGTTTCTGCTTTCTAGCTCTTGCCAGGGGTCTGTGATTAAGATGTTTTTTAGGGTAAACTTGTAGTAGGCAGGATTATGCAGATAATTAGTGAAATTTATGGGTCCAAAGGGTGAGCCAGGTGATCAGAATAACACAGGAAGTTGGTCCACAGGTTCTGGGGGAGTCAAGGCTGGAGAAGAAAGACCTGCTGGTAAAGAGTTGAAATGATAGAAAAAAAGAACTACATAGGATAAATTCTGGTTGAACAAAAGTTTCATCACAATTTTATTATCAGAATGACAATAAAGCCTGTCACTGATTTGGTGGGGTACAGATAAACTCTTTCCAGGATTTTTTTAAACAGAAATATGCAATTTGGGTGATCTGGCATTGTGAATTTGGTAGGAGTGTGGTAGCATCAGGCCCAGGCAGACAATCATTGACTGAAGAATAGACTTATAAGATTTCTGCTCAAAATCTTATTCTAATACCAGTTGACCAAAGAATGTGTTTTGACTTCAGGTATTTAATTAAAAATCATATGCCTGCTATTAGTAGTTTCTCTTTGAGTTTTGGTTCAAAACTTCACTGAGTGAGCTACCACTTCAGTGTGAATGAAGAGGTCATGTGACACATTATTATTTTTGATTTCAATTTATCTTAAAAAACCTCCTACTGGTTGCAAGATCATATTCTGAGAGCACTCAGATTTGAGCTGCAAAGATGCAGAAAGCTAAATACTTGATCCTTTAGGCAGACAGACAGGCCACAGCGCAGTGTCCAGAATCTAAACCACTTTCACTGTTTTGCTTCATTAAAAGAAGAGAAATGTCATTTTTGATAGTATGCTTAGAATTAATCAATTCAATGACTCATTTTTAACTAATTATAAGTTTTTAGCTGGGTTAATAAAAATATTTTCAAATTGGACCTACTTTTTTATCTTTTTTAAGTCTAAATACTAATCCACTAAATGCCAGTGCTTATAATATTTCACCTGTTGAGTAACTTGAGTTATTTCTGGTATGTTCAAAGCTACAGATAGATGTTAGCCTTGCCAATGTACTCTACCTAATCCTATGCAAGAGCACTACAGACTACAATAGAATAGAACTTTGAAGATAATTACATTTATTGGGACTGGAGTACAATCTAGCCAGCAGCTGCAATCTATCCAGGTGTAACTAAGAACTTGTTGTTATCCTTTCAGGTGTCTGTATTGATATACTGAAACAACCCTTGTTCTTGTCCTTTCAGACAGTTCTCATTGGCTACCTTTACAATAGATCCATCTTTGCTTGCTGCGCCTATCCTGATTGGTTGTCCTTGGCACATGTGCTGCTACTGGCCTTAGCAAGGCGTACATGGCACTTCAGCTACAGCCTACACTCTCCTTGAGCTAGCCTACTGGCAGTTATTGAATGGCGGTATCTTTATGTGCCTATTATTGCACTAGGAAACTACACTGTATTTGGTTGACGCTTAAAAATGGTCCCTGTTTTGTCCTCCTACATTGGAAGGTAGAATTCCAGTATTCCTGAATCCAATTTCTAGGGCTTAATCAGTGATTTTTTTTCTGGATGGCAAGCCTTCTGCTTATTAATTGACAGTTTGAATTGAGGAATATACACTGTATAATAGCTGACTTGATCCAATATTGATTTGTGGATTATCTGCCATGTAATGCTAACCTAAACTAATAAGGAATTGATTATACACTGTGTAATGCTAATCCAAACTTGGTATTTCCTAGCCATTTGCATATCACTTGTATGATATGATCATATATGCCCATCAGGCTGGGTGGGACTGAGTTAATATAACATCCAGTAGGATAAAATGAGAGATATATGATTGATGATCTCAGGATAACACGCTGTGTAATTAAGGATAATCACTATATTGACTAACGTTTATACAGCGTATAATAAATATATTATTTATAATAAACTGATGATTATACAGTGTATAGTTGTTGCATCTATTATAATAAACTGACAATTACACAGCGTATAACTGCCATATCAATTTTAAAAAACTGATGATTATACAGAATATAATCACTACACTTAATTAAATGATAACCTAGTGATAATACAGCGTGTAACTGATAAAGATCTGTGTGCAATGATTAGCCTGATCATTTGTGGTCAATCAGCTTAATCTCACAATATTCAAAGGCCAAAGCCTGAAGAGACCATTGCCCTAGGTGGCAGATGCTTTGGATTTGACCCTCTTCTGCTGCCAACATCAGATTAGATGCAAATTTATAAAGTATTGGTGACATTGTATCTCCTTGTCTCAGGCTTTGGTAAATCTTCACTGGTTTGGTCAGTTCATTATTGATAATAACCTTAACTTCTAGGTCTTTGTATAGTGTATGTATCCACTTTAAAAATTTGTGAGAAATTCCAACCAGTCAAAGTGCCTTATCAAGGTATTCTCAGCTGACTTGGTTGTATGCTTTCTCCATGTCTAGGAACATAAGATAGCCTGCATGCTTACTGGCTGGCTTTTGAAGAATTCTATATACTTTGTCTATGTTGTCCCATATAGAACTTTCACTTATAAAATCTTTCTGGCTATGATGAATAAGTTTAGGAGCCAGCTTCATCATCCTGTCTGAAAGGATGTGTGTGATGAGTTTGTAGTCAGCATTAGATAGGCTTATAAGGCGCCGTTTTGTAGCATAGAGTGGTCTCCTTTTTTTATAGGAGACATATATTTACTTTATTTCTATCTGGTATATTATTTTTCATGTTCAAACATTATTTGACCAGTGATACCAGTTCATCTATAATTGTGGGGCCCAGAGCTTTATATATATCAACTGTCAGATGTTTAGGGTCAGCTGCCTTTCCTTTTAGTGCATCCCCTAGGGCTCCTATCACCTCCCCTTATGTTATAGGTCTTTTTAGGTAATTGCCTTCCTTAGTTGTGCATTTCTTAAGATGTGGCTCAGCCATTTTTTCCAGGTCATTGTGCGCCTCTTTGTTGATGTTGTCCTTTTTAAAGAGTTTTGTATAGAAAATTTCAGCTATGACCTTCATTCCCTCTTGTGACTTACTCACAGTCCCATCTTCATCCTTGAGTTTAGTCTGTGGTGTACATAGTCTTAGAAAATTTTAGTGTCTGCAGTCCATGTTTAGTTGAGGTGCCCATTGTACACTGAAACTTATAGTTTGCATTTGTCTGGGTTATGGTATCATTCTTGGCTTGCCACACTTGAAGTCTGTTTACAGCTTCTGTAAACAGTTTATGTAATTTTGTTCTTCTTTGGTGGAAGGGTTTACTCTTTGGAGAGCCTCAACTTCTTTCTCCAGTTTACACCACTACACTGTCTATTGATCTCTCTTGTGCTTTTAATATTCTTGTGAGGTTGTACAGATGGCTTTTTTAATTGTAGACCACCTAATCAGAAGATCCTTTATATTGTCAGTGTTTATTTCTTCAGTCACTGTCTTGATCTTGTCTGTCATCACCTTGAGTCACTTGCAATCTCTGATATTGATAGAGGCAATGCTCCAGCTTGGTTTTGGTTTTTTGCCTGTGCAAACTTTAATGACAACAATCAGGTGATCACTAACTTGTGATAGTTTTATAATTGATCTTGAGGTTCTTTTTTCCAGTGCTCCAGCTATCAGGATGAAATCAAGTCTGCTTCAAATAGGTGTTTTGTGAATTGGACATGTATTCCATCTTGTCATTGTCCCTGAACTGCCATTTTCATCATCCAGCGTGAACATTAGACTGTTCTTTGCCATGTATGAAATCATTGTGGCACCCTTTGGATGATTATATGTTTTTATTGGGAATGTGTCCCTGTATCTATCAGTTTAAGTGTATTGTAAATGCTGCTATTCACACCGTTTTGATTTTGTTTTTGTGTGGTTATTTCAAAGACAAATTGCTTTCTTCCTTTGAAATGGGTCTGTTTCCAAACTGGGAAATTCAATTGTTCAGTTTTCTGATTCTGTGCAACTCACTTGCCCCACTCATGCTTGTGGCAAGTGATCATACCAAACCTGGTGTTGTTTTGTGGTATTGTAAACCACTATATATTCTTTTATTCACAAATAAAAATAAGTTATATTCACTTTATTCTTTGTGTCTCCAAGTACTTTGGCGCCTCTCTCTAGCCACAACTAGTAGAGATTATTCATCCAGTGCTGCAAGGTAATTGCATAGCCTTCCCTGCCATCTAACCAAGACTTAGAGCAAATCCAATCCTAAGGTTAGGATTCCCTGTTGTGTGTCTGTGCCACACCTCAGAACACAATAAGGTGTTCCAGTTACCTCCCAGCACTGTTTTGCCTGTAATGGGAATCTTTTCAAGTACTTCCCATTGTGCTGTACTCTCCTCTTGTTTTGGGAATAAGTACACCCCTATTATACAAAGTTATTGGTTTGAGGTGGTATCTGTTGCTTTTACTATTATTATTATTTTATCTAGGAAGCTGTCTAAGATCTCAATCTTAATTTTCTTGTATAAGGCTAGTATTGCCACATGGCAACCATAAAAGAATTTTATGTTTCTGTTCTTAGATCACAGGTGGTTTAGGGGGTCTTTGTCTATAGGGAGTTATTTAGGTATGCTATTGTCATGCATATTTTGGTGACTATAAGGACATCAATGTTGAATTTCTTGTAGTGGTGGAGTTTAGAGGCTCTTGTCTCCCAATTTTCCATACTAAAAGTGTTTGAGATACCAATAATCATTATTCTGGGCAGCCTGACCCCCAGGTATGAGGATGAGTATGATTAGATGTGAGTGAAGGTTGGGGATCAGGTCTAGTGGAGGTACAGTTGAGTGGGTTTCAGGCACTACCACTTATGCCTGGATTTAATTTTGAACAGAATGATGCAAACTCAGCTTCTGTGAAGTCTGTCTTCATATCTGTGTGTGCTGTGTCACTTGGAGTTGGGATTGGGTTGCCTTTAGGGTTGGACCTTTTGCGTAATTCAGGTTCATTAATAGTAACTAATCTGTGGTATTTGAGAGAGAGTCTCTGCAGGTTGAGCAGGCTTTCTTTTTGCAGGTTTTTTTTTTTTGGGGGGGGGGGGGGTTAGGAGCCTTATCTTGACTCTTCTGCCATTCTTCCATGTCAGGGTGAATAATGTGGTCTGTATTGGGAGTCTCATAATTCATTCTCATATTATCAGGAAATAATGATTCAACAAAGTCCCCTGTTTCTTCTGAATTTGTGAGTTCATCCCTCTCTCTTTTTAGCCTTGTGTTATTTCCTCTATGGAATTTAAATTTCTTTCATAGTGACAAGGTGCACCTTTTGGGGAAGCTTCAAATATGGAATTTAAGAAAAGAAGAAGTATATTTTATTGGATAATAATTTAGAATTATAAGGCTTTAGCTGTGGCAGAGATTTTAGTTAGATCAAACCCAGGGGCTGGTCATGTGCAGGATGGGTTCAAGCTGCTGAATACCTGGACAGTCATGTGATATTGGTTTGTTGCCTTTCCAGTATATCAAATGGTATATTGGAAAGGCACCAAATTGGGCAATGACTGGATGTTAAGTGGGATGGTGGTAGCCAGAATACTTGTACATCACAATCCTTAACCCACCCCTCCCTTAAGGGGTTACTCAGGTACATCAGGAGGGGGCTTTGTCTTAACAGCTGCCACCTGATGTTCCTGGAGTTGTTTGCTAGTTGGCACCAACTGGGTCAAGTGTTCTCCTTTGCTAGGGTGGAGGTGAGATCTGTGGTACTTTTTGATGATGGGCTCTTTGGCACCCCGGAACTTAACCAGGTAGGTGTTCCTGTCTGGTCTGTATTTTATGATTCTTCCTGGTCCTCAGTGTACTGAGTCTAACTTCTTCCTGTTCCTAGCTAGGACCCAGACGGGGGAGTTGATTGGGAGTGGGTCCTCTGTTGAGGTTACCTTTTGAGTTTTGAGTCTCTTTATTTCAGCCAGTTTGGCTTTGAGGCGTATGTGTTGTAGAGCTGGTTTCTGTTCTACTGTGGGAGGTTTCCCCAGGGGGATCTTTACATATGGCTGGTTATTGCGGGTGACTATTTCTGGCTTGTACCCGTATGTTAGTTCAAACAGTGAGTAGCCTGTCTCTTGATTGATACAAACCCAGGATACTAATGTTGCATGTTTTGCTTAGAGTGGCCATGTGTCTTTGACTTTACCATCCATTATTTTCTTGAAGGTTCTGGTAAGGCTGCTGTTCAGGCGTTCATCTCTGCCGCTGGCCTGTGGCCTGTAGGGCAAGGTTGTGGAATGTTTGATGTTCTTTTTTTAGGTTGTTGTTTACTACATGGCCTGCTAACTCTTTTTCTCTATGCGTTATGATGTAGTCTGGAGTGCTGTAGTCTGCTATAATTGCCTTGTTAATGAATTGGTTTATTGCTTCTGCTTTATGGTCCTTTGTTGCCCAGCAGATAGGCCAGGTGTGTCAAAGTTAATGGCTACAATTAGAATTGTTAATTTGTCTTGGTTTCTGGGAAGGGTCCCACTATGTCCAGTCTCCAAACCTTAAATGGTTCAGGGTTAGGTACTGGGCTAACTGTTGGCTGCAGAGCCTTGTTGCTGGCTTATTTTTTACCTATGTGCACTTTTTTTAGAACATTGATTATGTCTTGCTTGAGGTTGGGCCACCATACTATCTCTTTCAATGTGAGATATAGATTGTTAGCCTTTGTGTGTCCTAGTAGATGGCAGTGTCTTAGTATAGTGTCAACTCTTTGTGCAAGTGGAACGTAGAGAACATGTTTGTCCTTGATGATTTGATTTACAGCGCCATTTAATAGATGGAAATATTTTTCATTCCTTACTAGTGTATCATGGGTTAGTCGGTGTGTGAAGGAATCTTTTCATTTTGTCTTGTACTCAGTGTTATATAGGTTGGGCCAGTCAGGGTCCAGGTGGTCAGGGTGATCCTCTCTTGGCTAACATAGCCTAGGGAGAGCATCAGCTGTGACCAGATCTGCCCCCTTTTTGTATTGGATGTCTAGTTTAAGCTGTTCAAGCAAGGACATCCATTTGGCTTGGCGCTGCGCAAGTGCGTTTTGAGTTTTGAAATAGATTAAGGATTTGTGGTCAGTTAGCACTCAGATGTTCAAATGTCCTTCTAGATAACATCTCCATTTCTTGCATGTGTGTCATATTGCTAGCAATTCTTTATCATGTATGGGGTACCTTTGCTCAGTATTTGTTAGTTTTCTGCTTTTGTAACATACTGGCAGGAAATCTTACTGCCCTGGCTGGCAGATGTGTAGGACTGCGCCAATGGCGGTGTCACTAGCATCTGACTCAAGCTTGTAGCACCCGTTGTTATTAGGGTATTGCAAGATTGGTGCTTTGATCAAAGCTTGTTTCAATAGTTGGATATTCTTGTTGCATTCTGGTGTCCAGATGAATTTCTTTTTGGCAATACCTTTGTTTGGGTCATTGATTGGTGTGGTGAGCTTTCCGCAGTCTTTGATATACTTCCTTAGGTAAGCTACCATTCCAAGAAAGCATCTTACTTGTTTCACAGAGGTGGGGCATTGCATGTTAAGTATGGCTTTTATTTTATCTGGGTCTGCTTTGATGCCACTGTTGGAGACAATGTGGCCCAAGAACAAGAGTTCCTTTTTCATAGATTGGCACTTACTAGGCTTGGCGTAAATTTTGTGCTTTGTGAGTCAATTGAGTGTCTTGTGGACATGTGTGAGGTATTTCTCTAGGTTCTTGAGAATATGATGATATCCTCAAGGTAGAATAATGTATTTGAGACTATTTAGTGGTTGGTTCATCATAGTGACAAACGTTAAGAGAGTGTTGGTCATCCCAAAGTTTATTACTCTACACTCAAATAATCCAAATTGTGTACAGAACACAGTTTTTGGTATGTCCTTTTCTTTTACTTCTACTTGGTTGTAACCTGAGTTGAGGTCAATTTTGGAGAAAAATTTGGCTCTAGAGAGTCTTGTAAACAGATCCTCTATGAGTGGGAGGGGATATTTATTTCTCACTGTGCTTGCATTGAGAGCTCTGTAGTCTGTTACTAGACAGAGTAAGACTTCTTTTTTCTTTACAAAGAAACTGCTGCTCCCATAGAGATTCTGATGATCAAATGAAACCTTTGGCTAGATTTTCCTCAATATGACTTTTGAGGGTTTGTGTCTTCATGGGGAGAGTCTGTAGAGGGGTGCAGGTTTAGGCATTGCCTTGCATAGATTAATGCCATGTTTGACCTCCTGTTTGAGGATGGGTCTGTTAGCTCTTCCTTAAATACATGAGAGTATTCATTTAGGAGTGCTGCAAGCTCTGGGGACTGAATTTTGGCTGTTTGCATGTTATTAAATTCTGAGTACCACATTATATGGAGTGTACTGTCTTCAGTTAGATGTTCTTAGCTGTCCTGGTTTATTACTTTAAAAAATACTGTGTCTCTAAGAATGAGATCACTGGGTTCTTTGAGGATATTAAAATTGACTCCATTGTGTTTGATGGTCATGGTTTTGTTTTCTAATATACATTAGGATTACTTGAGTGAACCTGTCCATACCTGCTACAATGTTGTAGTTTATGCTGTTCATGACAAGTTCTTTAATGGAAATTTTTATGCCTTTTAGGTCAATTCTGAAGGGAGTTGTTTTGCATTCAAGTAGAACTTTTGATTTTTCTGCCATTTTGGTATATTCAAAGTTGGATTTGACAACTGGTATTTTGTATTTGGTTACAAAAGGTTTTCTAACCATAGCGTTGTGCACCAGAGCCAAATAAAATTTTATGTATATGTGATTTGTAAGTGCATGGGTAGACAAGAAGTTGTGAGCAATCTTTAATTTTTACGTTCATAAAGATAGAAGATTGTGGGACATGTGGAATGTGCACAGCAAAGTTTGTGCCTTGGTACAATTTCTTGTTAGTTTGGGGGGAGACAGGGGCACTTAAGCCTGTTCCCCCTCCTCTTTTCCCTGTTCCTCTGTTTTGAGAATTCAAGGTCAGAGAATGTGGGGTCAGATTCATATTAGTTTGCTGTTTCTACATTGTTTAATTTGGCAGTGTCTTCCTTCTTGGGACAGGAGCAGTTTGTGCTCTTGCTGTGATTACCATTGTTTTGATTGAAGTTGTGTTGCTATGATTGGTGTTTTGGCGTTTGTTGCCATTAGAGTTTTCTCTGCCATTGCTGTTGAAGGAGCAGTTGCTGTTGTGTGAAGCATATCACATGTTTGTGCATTTTTCTTTGTTTTTGGCTTCTGCAATGAGCGTGGGCATGGAGGTGTTGGCCTCTGGGCAGATGAGGGTAGCAACAGAGGGTTTTATTATATTGATGAATGAGGCTTTAGTGTGTATGTGTAATTTTGTGCTGGGTTTTGGGTTTTACAGTGTATTTCTTCAAATTCATTGGCATAAGCTGTGATAGTGGTCTTCTGAGGAAGATCAATGAGCTGTATTACAATGTCTTGGAGAGATTCAGTAATGCAGAAAATTGTGGGTGATGTTGGCTTTGAACTCTTCCCAGTTTTCAAGCTGGTTGTCAGTTTGTGAGCCAACCCAGGTGGCAAACCAATTGGCTGCGGCCTTGTATAGGCGCTTACTGGCTTCTTGGACCCATTTTTCATGGGGGATGTGCTGGCGCAGAGTTTTGCAGCTAAGCAGTCTAGCCAGTTGATGATGTTTTCCTTGTTTTTACCAAAGAACTTGTCAGTA
Source organism: Entomophthora muscae (assembly GCA_014839935.2). Lineage (NCBI taxonomy): Eukaryota > Fungi > Entomophthoromycota > Entomophthoromycetes > Entomophthorales > Entomophthoraceae > Entomophthora > Entomophthora muscae. The sequence goes on from QTSX02002251.1 coordinate 188,324, forward strand.
CCAATGTACTTGGTGTTGGTAATTTTCTCTGTGATAGGCAGTTGTGTGTTTGTTTGTGGTTATAGAGAGCAACTGTATTAAATTATCTTGGTGCATGCTTTGGGCATGACCAGTCCTTTGAATACAGTACATCCACTAGGAACAATTTCATCAATGTTTTAGGCGCAGAAGTATGTTTTCCAGGTGTCCTTGGATGTGGCCTGGTTGAGTACGTGAGCAAAGGTGGGCAGGTTCTGTTCAGTCATTTTCTCTTCATTGGCATGGTCAAAAACTGTAGCTGCTATAAGTGATAAGGAGCGCCTTTTGGGGAAGCTTCAAATATGGAATAAAAAAGAGAAGAAGTATATTTTTCTGGGTAATACTTTAGATTTATATAGCTTTAGCTGTGGCAGAGATTTTAGTTAGATCAAACCTAGGGGTTGGTTATGTGTGGGATGGGTTCAAGTTGCTGAATACCTGGACAGCCAAGTGATATTGATTTGTTGCCATTTCTGGTATATCAAATGGTATATTGGAAAGGCATCAAATTGGGCAATGACTGGATTTTAATTGGAATGGCATTATCCATAATACATATGTATCCAGATCCTTGACAATAGCAAAGACTTCATTAACCTCAGGGTAATCCATCAAATGGGCTTTGGACAAACAAAGGTCTTTTTTGTTTTTGTTACCCCTTTCTCCATGTATAATTGTAGTCCCTTATATGCAGCCCTTTTTTGTATTGAAATTGGTAAATATTGTGCCCCAGTGCATAAAAGAAGTGGTACACTTGGCATGCAATTCTGGTTCAATGTATATGACACTGTTACTGCATCCTGGTAGACGCACAAAATGGGGAAGAACAGTGTTTCTACTCCTCACAATTGAAGCTGCTTCCAGTAGTAGGTGCAGGGTGTTAAGAAGCATATATTTTGCTTTGAAGTTTCCTTCTTCTCTGTATTTAAGTACAGTCCCATAGTAGGATGTTCCATTAATTATAGCTTATTTGACCCATAGGTTACTTTTATCAGTAGGTAGGTTTGTGAATGTTACCCACCTTGCCTTGTGGTTTGCATATTGTGTGATGTCTACTCTTAGCTGCTTTTCATTATGGATGAATTCCAGCTTTGTTACCATATCTCTTGTATTTGCATCAGGAAAGCCTATGTTAATGTGTCCATGTTCCAGTGACCATTTATGATTGACTTCTATGTCAGGAACTTTTCATCTAATGTTCTGAAGAAAGAATGTAGTTACCCACTGAGTGAGCCTCCTGATAGATTGTTAAGGTATATTCTAATGAAATTCTTAATAAATAATTTGGGCATGGACTTAACAGGTTTTCTTGGGACATATGGTCTTGTATGAAGTTTCTAAACATAATTGAGCCAGTGGTAGGATTTTCTTTCCCTCTCTGGAATCTTTCACTTTAAAATATATTTGACTGATCCTTGTTTAGAAGAGGCTTGATTTTGTCCAGTAGGATCCCATCCATGAGATACTTAATGGCTTTGTCTAGTGTGTATCCTTTGTCAATGAATCCAGTCACCATTATTGATGAAATGTTATGAGATCAAAGGGTAGATTCACAGGTGATGTCAATTACAAGATCTACCCAGAGCTTTGCCTTGCCTGGAGCAAATTCTTGTTTTCTCCATCTTATTGAAATATAAGGGCCAATCTTGGGGTTGAAGTATTTTCATATTTTGTTGAAGGAGACTTTTTTTATTACCAGCTGTTTTGGTGACAGTTTCAGGTAGCTAACCAATATTACAGAATACTGCTGCTTTATTGGCCAGGTATTTTTATTTCAAACCAGATGGCTGCTTCTCCTGGAGTAAACTTCTCTGACAAGTATGTAGCTGCCTCCATTGCACATGTAACTGTCTTTTGCCACTCAAGGAGGCAATTAAGTGTACTCCTTCTTGGACTTATTTAGCTGTCTCATTTAGAGTAACTGTACAGGATTGACAATTCTTTTACCCATGATACCCGGGCCCAAGGACAGGATTCAACCCCTGACCCTGAATCCCTTCAGGGCCGCTGGGCCTGGGGACTGAGGGAATGCCTGCCTGCGTTTTCCTGGGGTCAAGCCCCTGCAAGCTGAGACCAAGAATGATGGCCCAAATGGTGAAGCAAGTCAAACCAAAGGAATAATTGCACTAAATAAGGTAACAATCAAGGCGCCTAATGAAGGCAACAAATTTCTGACCATTAGCTTCATAAGCTTGAAGTCTATAATGATAGCCAATCAAGAGCCATCCCTGAAAGAAGGAACGGGCCTGCAGCTTGACCCCATGACCACAACTCTAGAGCAAGATAATCAAGTAACTAATTTGAGATCTCTGACCAATAAAAGACCTCCCAGCCCAGGTGCCATTTTGCTGCCTTTGAACCTGAGCAAGCAGATCCCCCAGGCCCGCCTTTCCTAATGCCCTAGTGAACCCCCATATGAAAAATTAAGTTTGGAAGTTGGGTGCTATATAGATTAAAGGACCGCGTGCTCCAAACTTATTGCCATTTTTGAATAAAGGTTATGTTATTTTGGCTTACACAGCTACTACCCTATTTTTTATTTGCCATCTACCAATTCAGTACAAGATCTCCCGGCCCTCCTGCTCTTCTGCCTGTAGATTACTGTCCTTCAGGTGTTTGCTTTGGCCCCGTTCACTTCACAGAGTACTCTCTGAAACCTGAATATAAATATTAAACCCCAGAAAAGATCCTCAAACTAGATCCCTTGGCCTGCATGCAATCTGAGGTTAGATACAACTGTCAAGGCTTGTGGATATTCTCAACACCCAAGTTTTTTAGAGGCAAATTTAACTACCTGTCTGCCTATGAGCTCTGCATAGAACTGCCTGTGACCCCTAAGCCAATGCCCGCCTCCTCACCTGACCTCCCAACCAATCACACTGGCAAGCTGTTTGGGATTGTGTACATCACCCTCACAAAGGTGATCAATACTATAATCCCAACTGCCGCCCTGTGGTCCTGGTGTTGCAACCAAGTTTCTAGACTTGCCTGCCAATGTATCTTACAATACACAGGGGGCGCTTGATGAGCTTCCCCTTGAGGTATCTAACAACATGAACTAATCTGATGGCAATATTGAATTACAGGCAATTTCTCCTAATTAAGAGCACTATCAATACAACCTGCTGATCCCTGCACAAGTTATTTATCATCTTCAAACCTTACATAGAACATGCCACTATGCCACCCCCTGAGGCTTTGTGGCTTTCCCCATATAGTATATTAATCACAATATTCTACAATAAACAATATCTTATTCTACCCATTCTTGGCCTTTCTATTGGACTGTTGTCTTCCTCAATCAAATACTGAACTCTAATTAGTTCAGTTTCAACAGTGGTAGCAGCAGTAGGTTCACAGCCTACCTAAAAGAAAAATTCCCCCAAGAAAGGACATAGTACAGGCTGTATGGCTACTCCCCATCAAGAGACCTTCTGCAATCCCCAAGGGGGACATCCCCAAAGGGATATCATCTACCAGAATCAACTGGTACTTACAAGTGTGTATAATTGACTCTGCCTTGGGCAGTGCAACGCAAGTGTCACCATGCCCTAGTCAAATCTTTCTCAGTGCATGCTCAATCTCCAGCTTTAATCCTTTGCATGTGGTGTCAAAGGGACTGGAATTTTCAGTTGACTCCACTCTACCAAAACTTGCCTCCGTATCTGTCAAGTACCTGAGCCCATGTGGGTTGCTACCGCGTCTGGGCGCCTCACAGGGCCTGTTGCTGTGTGGTTCACCAACTAGGCCAGCCAAAAAAGATGTCAAATGGGTGTTGTTCAGGTACTCTGCAAAGTCCTGCTACAGTGAAAATATTTTCACCCATCATGGTGGGGACTCCCCTCCTGGCTATTAAACAGACCAGGTCCGTCCCTAAATACCTTGCTGCCCCCCAGAAGCCAAGACCAAAGGGAATGCCATGCTCCTGGCCTTGATAGTCAATGCGCTCAAACCCCATATCTGTAAGTGGTTTCCTGTGGGTCTCTGCACCTCCATCAACAACTGCTACAAGGCAGTTGTGGAGGCCAATAATCAGGCTTCAATGGGCTTCTGAAGGTCCAATGATGCACCACTCTTGCCCCGCACCTGGCAGTGCCCACAATCAAGTAGGCTGCCGCCAGCCTTGCCAACAGGACAATGGGGTTAGGCGTCCCTGCAAGTGGGAACTCCAACTAACGCAAATTGAGGACCAGGGAAAAGCCTGGGGACTGTAGCTACAAGAGGTCCTAGAACCCCACTTGAATCTCACTCTCAACCCCTATTGCAAAGAACCCCTGTGATTACATTGTACATAAAGTTGAAACCCTTAATGTATTCTAGGTTCACAGCAACAACCTTGTTCTCCAAGAAAGCCACTCTTCAAATAAAGTAACCTGCTTAACCTATCCCTTCTGTTTTTGTGGGAACACCCATAAACTATTGGTAGATACCGGGGCCAACCACACTATGGTTGACCAGGTGTTTGCTTACTTGCAACAATTAGACCAAGTGCCAAGCAGATTTAAGGCAGTAAAAGTGGCTGACTCCTGCAGAGTTGCAATTACCAACAAGATGGTACCCTTCTCTGTGAGAATGGGGAACATCCAGGTTAAGCTCTATGGGCCAATCATGACAAGAATCAGCCACAATGTTATTGCTGGCCTTGACTGGCTTTGACACAACTGTCCCTACATCAACTGGGATACATCTACAATCACCTTCAATAGAAATGGGGTGGGCTTTCAGATATATCCTGTCAACAAGAGCAAATTTCTTCATGAAACTATGTTTGCAGAATAACAGAACAGGCTAGTATGATTTCAAGGGGAGAAACTAGACTTTAATCAATGCTCAGTCAAAGTTATCTGCACTGAACTACCTACTGCCTCCCCCTTGACCACCTCACCTTAACCAGCACTTGCTGCACTCCTTGAGGAATATAAGGACATCTTCAGCAAAAAGCTGAATCAACTGCCTCCTCCCCAAGAGATCCAGCATGCTGTACAACTGCAAGGGTCACTTCAAAGCACGTCTCCTCTATTTCCTGACACCAAAAGAAGATGAAACCCTCTGTCAGCACTTCTTTAACACACTCACTAAGGGCTTCATCTGCCCCTTGCTTTTGCCATACAGGGCTGCTGTCTTCTTTGTATTCAATGAGGATGTGTCCCTTTGCTTGTTCAAAGACTATTGTACCTTAAACAAGGTGACTGTTAATAATAAATACCCCTGCTGTTGATTGACAGCCTGTTTGATACGCTCATGGGTGCAAAGGTCTTTAGCAAGATTGATCTCACTGCAGGGTACAACCAGGTCCACATTGTACCAGGATATGAGTCAAAACTGCCTTTTGCACTTGCTACAGGCCTTTTGAGTTCCAGGTTATGAACTTTGGAATGACCAACGCTCCTTCCACCTTTGCCATGTTGATGAACAAAGCATGTGAGAATTCAATTGTAAAATGTGTTGTTGTGTACCTTGACAACATTATTGTCTTCAGTCAAAATCAAACCACTTATCTCCAACACCTCTGTGCTGTCCTTGATACCCTTTGGAAAAACTAATTGAAGGCTAAACCTTCCAAATGTGAATTTCTCAAGTCAGAGCTATTGTTCCTTGGGCACACCATCTCTGCCCAAGAGATAAAGCCCAGCCAAAATTAAGGCAATCAAAAGCATGCCACCCCCACCTATGTAGGTCAGGTGTGTACCTTCTTAGGCATGGTTTCCTACATATGCACGTTTATAGCCAATTGCAGGAAACTAATTACACCCCTCACTGAGCTCCTAAACACTAAACAGCGCTTCCATTAGACCCTTTCCAGAGATCAAGCCTTCAAGACGTTAAAGCAAAGACTTACAACTGTGCCTGTATTGCAATTCCCCAATTGGAACTTCCAGTGCAAACTTGAGACTGATGTCTCTGAAAGAGCCATAGGGGGTGTTTTATGGGTGAAAACTGACAAGGGCATCTTCCTCCCTGTGGCATATGAGTCCAGGAAGCTCACTGGCTCAGAATAATGTTACCCCATACATGATAAAGAGTTAGCAGCAATTGTGCACTGTGTCAAAAAATGGCGCTGTTACCTGGAAGGGGTCACCTTATTTCCTGCGTCCTGACAGATCACAAAACACTCTAGTACTTCAGTACTCAGTCCCACTTGACACGCTGCCAAGAAGGCTGGGTTGAGCGTCTATCCCCCTACCAGTTGTGCATCAAGTACAAGCCTGGGAAGAAACTTTTCACAGCTGACACCCTCTCAAGGCTCTACATAGCTTCCATCACCAGGGATAACAGCTTGGACCCAGATTAACCAATGCTTTGCCTCCATCCTGAAGCAACCTGTTACAAAGGCCTCAATATAAAACCATCTCTGAGTTAAAGGATAATGAGGGTCAATTCACCACCAATGCTGGCAACATCTGCTGCAGGCAAAAACATGTGAAAAGACGCCCTACATTCCCATCTTGTAACAGGGCAATACCATACTTCACTACAACTGCACCTTGGGTCACATCAGAGGATGCAACCTCTTTTAGATCATGAAACGTAAGGTTTGGTGGCTGTGTATGCGTCAAGACATCTTGGACCTCCTCAAAACATGTGTACTATGTGAAAAGAATTTGTCCAAGCCTGCACCCCCAAGTCTGTCCTGCCCATCAGAGCTATGGAATCCTTTGAGCAGTGAGCCCTTTGTATTGTTGGGCCTTTCCCTGAAGACAGACTAGGCAAGAAGTACATCATTACAGCCATCAACTACTTCATCTGTTGGCCAGTGGCATGGGCAACCAATAACCATACTACCACCATCATCACCCACTTCATTGGCAAGAATTATTCTGTCCCGCTTTTGGTGACCCAAATGTCTCATCACAGATGGTGGACCCAAGCTTATTGGACATGCCATGAAGATGTACTGCGCCAAGAATGCACTCCAAATAATAGTCACAGCTCCCTACCATCTGCAAGCCAATGGACACGTAGTGCAATTAAATGGTTCAATGGTTCAACTGATTACCAAGCTCTCACAGGAGCACCCCAATACCACGTGGACTGAACACTTGCCCAATGCTCTACTTATTTTACAAGAAAAAATTAACAGGGGCACCAGGTTCAGCCCCAGCACCTTGGCCTTTAGGACACCAGACAGTCTGACGGGGGTTGAACAGGGGAAGTTACGGTCTACAGTTCCCAGAAAGCCCCCTGTTAAAAACTCCATCTCTGAACTAATGGTGTGCCAAGGCCCAAGAAATCAAACACAACCAAATTGAAGGAGGGACAAAGCACCTTGAGGTAATATATGCTGTAGGTAACCTCGTCTATACCCTCAACCCAAATTCTGCCAAGTTAGAACCCAACCACCTAGGGCCCTTCAAGATAGCTGTGGTCTATGACAACCATACCTACCAACTTAAGGATGCCCAAGGGAACATCAAGAAGCTCCACCACAATTGCTTGCACCCCTGCCACGCCATCCCCACACAAAGATTGTTTGTGTGGACCTTCCCATATCTTCCAAAGACTCTGATCCTGGTGTCTGACAACTAGCAGGGGGCAAGGGGGTGTTGCAACCAAGTTTCCAGACTTTCCTGTCAATGTATTTTACAATACACAGGGGGCGCTTGATGAGTTGCCCCTTGATATATCTAACAACATGAACTAATCTTATGGCAATATCAAATTGCAGGCACTTTCTTCTAATTAGGAGTGCTACCAATTCAACCTGCTGATCCCTGCACAAGTTATTCCTTGGCTTCAAACCTTATATGGAACATGCTGCTATGCCACTTCTGTGGCCTTGTGGCTTTCCCCATATAGTATATTAACCACAATTTTACAATAACCAATACCTTATTCTACCCATTCTTGTCTTTTCTATTGGACTGTTGTCTTCCCCAATCAAATACTGAACTCTAATTGGTTCAGTTGCAACACTGGTTGGGGAAGTCCTTCTCATACCTCTTTAAGTTAGCTCCTCTCTTGTGGTGGGCTTTACCTGAAAAAACTCCAGCCCAAGTGACCCCCAAAACCAACTGGCCAGCTGCCCAAGACTGGATCCCTGAAAGTAACTTTCTGATGGAGATGGTGAGCCTCTTCTGGGAGCAGCTTGTGTTCAATCCATGGTGCAGCAGTTGTGGGGGGAAGCCCTTTGCAATCCATGCAGCAACATCTATCAAAGTAGTGACAGTTCTCCATTCAGCCCATTCTTTAACTTCTATTTTTAGGGTACCCATGGACATATGAATTTTGGTGGTGATGCCCTCCTTTCTCCATGTGGATGCCACTTCCAGGTATTTCCCTTGTTAGAGCCAGTACTTTATTTCAATTGAGTGAATTTTTTCTTCATCCATTCACTAGCTTCTGTGGGCAGCCAGTCCTTGAAAGGTCCTCATAGGCTTGCCTTTTCTTTGGTCCAACCTTGTTCACAAAGCTTTCTGCATAACACTGTACTTATCTCAGTATAGCTCCATGAATGTGCATCTTTGGGGTAAAGCCTTGTTTTTCATTCAACTGCTTCTTCTAGGTTGAAGCAGGTATGTGGCAATAATTTGGCTGTTTCTACTGTGAAGCCAACTTTGCCTAGCCAATTGCAAGATATGGAATTCAAAACAACAAAAAATATTTGTTAATGTCCTGAGATCTCATGTTAAGAGCCTTGATCTCACCAGCCATCTCACTTGGCACAAAGCCCATGAATTACTCAATTGCTTTATACATATTAATCTTATTTTTAACCCATACTTTAGCATCTGCAAGGGGTAGCTTGTTTTTAATTGCTGTGTGAACTTCCTAAATGAATTTTGAGAGTCTCATTCAGGGGAGTGCTTCACCGGTGCTCTTGTGCATTTGGCAACTCATTTGGGCCCACTCAATTTTGACACCTTCTTTCTTTCATATATTTGCACAGGCTGGCAAAAAACCAGCTGCTTCCCACTTTTTGGCTTCTCAAAGGCTGAATTCCGCTCTAAAACACTTGTCAATTGGTTAAAATCATATTATATTTCTTTCCAAATTTCACAATCAGATTGTGAAATGCCATTTCCTTCCAGGATCTCACCTCTTCTTTTAGACAAGTTTTTACCAGATTGGGGTGCACTAGATCTCCCATGTAATCTGTGGGAGTGTCTTGGTCTGCTGGCCTCCTCTTGGAATGTAGGACTTGCTGAGAGGTGAGTTTGAGAATTTTCTCTTGCCCTGAGGCAATTTTTCAAAGATCTGGGGTCTATGCTCATTATGTCTCCATTTGATTGGCTATTCTCTAATATGTTGTCATCTGATTGGCTGGCGGGAGAATTGAGATGGGGAATGGGATTCTAGGTTGAACTATTCCCAGTGGCATGGTTTGATTGGCTATATACTAATGTGTCCTCCATCAATTGGTTTAGATCACAAAATTCACAATCTAGCTGGCTACCCATTTGACTTGCTTGTATAACCAAGTCTTAAGCTAGGCACCAGCAAGGTAAAGGTGCGCCAGGAGGGGGGCTATTGCTCATATTGTCAGCGTCCTGGAGCGCTGCTTCCTCTATGTTGTCAGGTGGGAGTGGGGTGATATTGGCAGGGGGCTTGCTTGGTTGTGTGGGCAAGATGTGCCCTTGGGAACTTGAGTTGCTTCTGGTTCCCATTGGTTTCAAAAATATTTGTTTGATGGTGGGTGTTGAGCAACTTGTGTTATTTCTGGTATGTTCAAAGCTACAGATAGATGTTAGCCTTTCCAATGTACTCTACCTAATCCTATGCAATAGCACTACAGACTACTATAGAATAGAGCTTTGAAGATAATTACGTTTATTGGGACTGGAGTACAATCTAGCCAGCAGCTGCAATCTATCCAGGTGTAACTAAGAACTTGTTGTTATCCTTTCAGGTGTCTGTATTGATATATACTGAAACAACCCTTGTTCTTGTCCTTTTAGACAGTTCTCATTGGCTACCTTTAAAATAGGTCCATCTTTGCTGTCTGCGCTTATCCTGATTGGTTGTCCTTGACACATGTGCTGCTACTGGCCTTAGCAAGGTGTACATGGCACTTCATCTACAGCCTACACTCTCCTTGAGATAGCCTACTGGCAGCTATTAATTGGCTGTATCTTTATGTTCCTATTATTGCACTATGAAACTACAAAGTATTTGGTTGACGCTTAGAAATAGTCCCTGTTTTATCCTCCTACATTAGAAGGTAGAATTACAGTATTCCTGTTTTCCATTTCTAGGGCTTAATCAGTGATTCTTTTCTGGCTGGCAAGCCTTCTGCTTAGTAAAATGACAGTTCAAATTAGGGGTTATATGCCATATATTAGCCAACTCAATCCAATATTGACTTGTGGATTATCTGCTGTGTAATGCTAACCCAAACCAATAAGGAACCTGATTATATGCCGTGTAATGCTGATCCAAACTCGGTATTTCCTAGCCATTTGTGCATCACTTGTTTGATATACTCATATACGCCCTTCAGGCTGGTTAGGACTGAGTTGATACAACGTCCAGTAGGATGAATGAGCAATATACAATTGATTATTTCAAGATTACAAGGTGTGTAATCAATGATAATCACTATATTGACTAATAATTATACGGTGTACAACTATCATATCAATTATAGTAAATGTCAGGGATCCAGTCTTGGGCGGCCAGCCTGTTGTTTTCAGGGGTAACTTGGGCTGGTGATTTAGAGGGCAAAGCCCACCACAAGAGAGGAGATAACTTAAAAAGGTAGGAGACGGACTTTCCCATCCAAGACCACGGGCCGGCGGCCAGGATTACAGTGTCAATCACCCCTGTGAGGGTGATATACACATTCCCAAATAGCTTACCAGTGTGGTCAGTTGAGAGGTCAGGTGAAGAAGCAGGCATAGGCTTGGGTGTCACAGGAAGTTCCATATGGATATTGTAAGCAGGAAGGTAGTGGAATTTCCCTCTAATCAATTTGGGTGTTGATAATATCCACAGGCCATGACAGTTGTATCTAACTGCCAATTGTATGTGGGCCAAAGGGTTGAGTTTGAGTATCTTTTCTGGGATATAGTTCTTTTATTTGGTTTTTAAAGGGTAATCAGTGAAGTGGACAGGGCCAAAGAGTACACCTGGAGGGCAGAAAACTGCGGGCAGAGGGACAGGAGGGCCGGGAGATAGTGTACTAAATTGATAGATGGCAAATACAAAATAGGGCAATAGCTGTGTAAGCCAAAATAACATAACTTTTATTCAAAAATGGCAATAAGTTTGGAGCATGAGGTCCTTTGGTCTATATATCACCCCACTTTTAAACTTAATATTTTCCATGAGGGTTCATAAGGGCATTGGGAAGGGTGGGCCTGGGGGATCTGGGTGCTTGGGTTCAAAGGCGGCAAAATGGCACTTGGGCCGGGAGTTCTTTCATTGGTCAAAAATCTCAAATTGGCTACTTGATTATCTTGCTCTAGAGTTGTGGTCATGGGGTTGAGCCGCAGGCCTGTGCCTTCTTCCAGGGATGGCTCTTGATTGGCTACTAGTGTAGACTTCAAGTTCATGAAGCTAATAGTTGCCATTTTGGTACCTCCATTAGGTTCTTTGATTATTTTTTCATTTGGTGAGTTGATTTCCTTGGTTTGTCCTGTTTTACCATATGGGCCAACATTCTTGGTATTAGTTTATAGGGGCTTGACTTCAGGAAAACGCAGACAGGCGGCCCTTTGGTCCGTAGGGCCAGCGGCCCGAGGGAATCTAGGGTGGGGTTTAAATCCTGCTCCCAGGCCTGGGTTTCCAGAGAGGAAGAATTGTCAATCCTGACACAGTCCCCTTCTTCTCCCAAGGGCCCTCCCTTCTGGCTCTTCTTGTTCAGGTAGAGTTGGACGGCTTCTTGGGCATTAGCCAGGTTGCTCATGGTTCCCAAGTACTTTCCTCTAGCGGGTATCCTTTCCATTTGGCGTAGTACTGGGGTTTTTGGTAGTGGGTTATGTTGCTGTGATGTATTCAACTTCATATTCCTCAGAGCGGCCTGTTTGGATGTGTGGGGGGTTTGACTTGAGTCGTTGGTGGGGGAGCAAGTTACCATTCTTTTTAAACAACAAGGAGCAGTGGAATACATCATGAATCTTCCAGGGAGGGGGGTAAGTCCAGTTTGAAGGCAACCTCTCTGACTGTTTTGATGATCTTGTGGGAGCCACCTCTTCTGTAAGCTAAATTTCTACAGGGCATGTGTAGGGGTACATTCTGATAGTCCAGGTATACTTCATCTCTAACTTGCAAGGGTTGTCCTGGGATTTTTTCATTCAGCAAAGGCTTTGTAGGTTTGCACTGCACAGTTCAGGTTGGTTAAGCATGTTTTTTGTTTGTCTTGGATCTGCTCAATCCAGGAACGCCCAGTGGTGTTAGTTTCCTTCTTGTCAATCTTGGGGTCCCAGGTGGGATCAAACCCATAGTTGGCTTTGAACAGGGACATACCAGTGGAGGCGTGGTCTTTACTGTTGTAGGCAAACTGGGCCATGGGAGCATTTTGGCCCAATTGTCTTGATCAATGTTGGCATAGCATCAAATCTATTGTTCAAGGATCTGGTTTTCTTGTTCAGTTTAGCCATTCATATGTGGGTGGTAAAAGGTAGATACACATTGCTTGATTTCCAGGTCTTTCATCACTTGTGTCTAGTAGTTTGATGTGAATTGGGGTCCTCTGTCTGTGATGATTTCCTCAGGTGTTCTGTGTTGAGTGAGGATGCGGTAATGGAAGTGTTGGGCTGTTTCTGCTGCCGCGCAATGGGTGGTGGTTGGTACAAAGTATGCTATATTGGTGAAGCAGTCCACCATGACCAGGATTGCATTAAAGGAGAAGGATAGAGGCAGTTCCACAGTGTAGTCTATAAAAACAGATTTTCAGGGCCTATGGGGTATATCCAAGGGTCCTAGCAGTCCTTCATGTTTGTTTCTGCATGTTTTGGTCTGCCCACAGGTCTCACATTTCTTCAGGTACACACTTACTTATTGATCCATTTTTGGCCAAGCAAAGTTCTTTCTGATGCTCTGGAGGGTCTTGAGTCTCCCTGGGTGTCCAGCCATCCTAGAATTGTGGTAGTCTCTCAAGATGTTGGTCCTGATGTTTCCTTCTGGTACAAAGATCCTGTTGTGGAGCATTAATGCCATTCCTTTAAATGAGTAGCCTTTTTGGTAGTGGGCGCTATCCAAGGATTTCAAAAGGTCAGCAATCATGTTTTTGGTGAATTTGTTGAGTGATTGGGCCTTTAGTACTTTTATTTTGCTGGCTCTGATTTTCATCAATCCCAGGTAGATGCCTAGGCTCACTGGGTCCAAGAGAACTTAGGTGTTGTGGTTGCAGGTTTCTATGTGGGTAGGCGCCGGATCAGTTCTTCTACTTAGGGTGTTGGGTACCATGTTTAACTTTTCCTGGCTTGTAGTCTATGGTCAGGGTGTAGTTAGCCAGTTCTAAGACCCATCTTGCTTGTTGTTGGTTAAGCTGAAGCAGTTTGAAGAAGTAGACCAAGTTCTTGTGGTCTGTCAGGACCTTTACTGGGAATTCAGTGCCACATAGGTACCAGCGCCAATGTTTCAGGGTCTTCATAATAGCTAGCATTTCCTTGTTGTATATTGGGTAGTTTCCTTCAGCAGAAGCATCTTCTTGGAGTAATATGATAAAGGATGTAGCATACTATCCCCTCCTTCCTGAAGAAGGACCCCTCCTACTGCAAAGTCAGACGTGTCTGTTTCAAGCACAAAAGGTTTAGACAGGTCAGGCATGGCAAGAACAGGGGCAGAAGTAAAGGCCTTCTTCAGGGTCTCAAATGCAGAGGTGCAATCATTGGTCCAGACAAACTGGACCTTGTCCAAGAAGAGCCTGGTTAGTGGCAGCATAATAGAAGAATTTTTTTATGAAGTCCCTGCAATATTTTGCTAACCCCAGGAAACTTCTGACGTCCTTCCGGTATGTGGGGTTGGCCAAGAGGTTACAGCGTTCACCTTATCCTGGGCCAATGAAAATCCTCCAGTTTTCACCACGTAGCTCAGGAATTCCACCTCTGGTTGGAAGAATTCACATTTCTTGAGTTTTTTGTGTAGGCTGGCTTGTGAGAGTTTGCTCAGGATTAGGTCCAGGTGGAGTAGGTGCTCTTTGTGGGTCTTGCTATAGATGAGGATGTTGTTGAGGTAGGCCACACAGAACTGGTCAAGGTATTTACCTAGTACTGTGTTTATCATGCGCTGGAAAGTGCTGGGGGCGTTGCATAGTCTAAATGGCATCACCAGGTATTTGTAGAGTCCATAACTGGTCTTGAACACTGTTTTATACTTGTTGCCTTCTTTGATTTGGATTTGATTGAATGCGTCTCAAATGTCAATCTTGGAGTACACCTGGGCGCCTGTCAACACATCACACAAGTCATTGGTGTTAGGTATGGGGTAGCAGTTCTTTATGGTTATATTGTTCAACTTCCGGTAGTTAACTCACAGGCGCATACTGCCGTCCTTCTTGCCCACAAACAGCATTGGTGACAAGCAAGGGCTCTTAGACACATGATTGAAACCTTACTTGGACATGTCTTTGATGTACACTTTCATTGCTAGCTGCTCTTTGTGGTTGCAGCTATGGATAAGCCTATTTTTGGGTTCAGTGCCGGGCAGGAGGTCAATAGTGTGATCATACTTTGTGTGTTTGGGGAGACAGGTTGCTGCTTCCTTGCTGAAAACGTGGGTCAATATTTCTAGAGAAGCAGGTAGGACTCCCACACTAGGTTTGTATTTTATGGTCATAAGTACTTGGGTAAATTCCTCTGGGTTGGTGCAAAAGGGTACAGTGTTGTGGGTTCCCTTATATCCCAAGGTGGAGTTATGTTCCAATTAGTTGAGGATAAGGCCACGTCTGTTGGACCAGGAATCCCCCTGGATAAGGGGGTGCAGTAGGCCTTTTAATAGGATGAGGGACAATGGATATGTGTTATTTTCTATAACCAGAGGCAGTTCTTGTTTGCATTTGTACCCTCTATCTTTTGTGCTATTTCCCAAGATGATCTGAAGGCAGTTCTCAGATGCAGACAGGCCTAGTTCTTGAGCTAGGTCAAAATCAATGAAGCTCTCATCTGCTCCAGTGTCAATGAACGCCTTCAGTCTTTGGATTGTTCCTTTGACATTGATCAATACTAGGATAAACTTGTAAAACTGGGAGGAAACGTGTATTTGGGCCAAAAAAATGGGGGCAGGGTTTTTCTTAGGGCAGGCTCTGGTCAAGTGCCCTGCTTTGTGGCAGTGGAATCAGAGTCCTTCTCTATAGTGTCTTTGAAGTTCCTCAGGGGTCATCCCCCCTCTGTTGGGTATGGGGGCTTGGGTCTGGCAGTATTGGGTTGTACTGGTGCTTTCTTGGTTCATGCTGAGGCCCTTGCACAGGGAGACCAGGTCTTCCAAGCCAAGGGTGGGAGAGCGGTGTTTCAGCAGGTCCTTCATAATGGGTTCAGCCCTTTTTGGAATATGATGGCTGACAATTTGTCCTCAAGTTGGGTGCGTGTTTTCAGTTTGAGGAATTTGTCAATGTACACTTGGATGGGTCAGGAGCCTTATTAGATTTCTAGAAGGGAGTTCAGGGCGTAGTATCTAGTGTTGCAATCCTCTCCAGTAGCCATTAACTCAGCCTCAAACTTGGTGTAGTCCAAGAAGAATTCTACATCTTCTGCTGTGGCCTTTCCAAATCAATCTAAAGCGTCTCCTGAGAGCATGGAAGCAGCCCCAAGTACCCTCTTGGTTTTGCTGGCGTAGGAGGGGGTGTTGGTTTAAAAAGCAGGCAGAGGCCCAGCATGGCGTGTTGGGCTTCCTTGAGTGTAAGCTTCCCCATCTGAGGCATCTCAACCTTTGTGAGGGATTGGTTTAATATAACACTTTTCATCTGATGTTGAGCAACTTTTTGGCATCAGTAGTGGCGGTGTCAGTTCTTTTTGAGTCAATCAGGTTTGTATTCTTCCCCATGAAAGAGATCAGGTTTGTGGTCATCTTACAAGTGTAATAAGTGATTATCATTAGCAAAAGCATACAAGATGCCCCAAGAAATAACAACATCTTGGGGCTCAGGGTACCAGGTTTTTAAAGATTACCATAATGTTAGGGATCCAGTCTTGGGCGGCTGGCCTGTTGTTTTCAGGGGTAACTTGGGCTGGTGATTTAGAGGGCAAAGCCCACCACAAGAGAGGAGATAACTTAAAAAGGTAGGAGATGGACTTTCCCATCCAAGACCACAGGATGGCGGCCAGGATTACAGTGTCAATCACCCCTGTGAGGGTGATGTACACATTCCCAAATAGCTTACCAGTATAGTCAGTTGAGAGGTCAGGTGAGGAAGCAAGCATAGGCTTGGGTGTCACAGGCAGTTCCATAATGATATTGTAAGCAGGAAGGTAGTGGAATTTCCTTCTAAACAATTTGGGTGTTGGGAATATCCACAGGCCATGACAGTTGTATCTAACTGCTGATTGTATGTGGACCAAAGGGTTGAGTTTGAGTACCTTTTCTGGGATATAGTTCTTTTATTTGGTTTTCAAAGGGTAATCAGTGAAGTGGATGGGGTCAAAGGGTACACCTGGAGGGCAGAAAACTGCGGGCAGAGGGACAGGAGGGCTGGGAGATCTTGTACTGAATTGGTAGATGGCAAATACAAAATAGGGCAGTAGCTGTGTAAGCCAAAATAACATAACTTTTATTCAAAAATGGCAATAAGTTTGGAGCATGAGGTCCTTTGGTCTATATATCACCCCACTTCCAAACTTAATATTTTCCATGGGGGCTCATCAGGGCATTGGGAAGAGTGAGCCTGGGGGATCTGGGTGCTTGGGTTCAAAGAAGGCAAAATAACACTTGGCCCTGGAGTTCTTTCATTGGTCAAGAATCTCAAATTGGCTACTTGATTATCTTGTTCTAGAGTTGTGGTCATGGGGTTGGGCTGCAGGCCTGTGCCTCCTTCTGGGGACAGCTCTCAATTGACCACTAGTGCAGACTTTAAGTTCATGAAGCTAAAGGTTGCCATTTTGGTACCTCCATTAGGCGCTTTGATTAGTACTTCATTTGGTGTGTTAATTTCCTTGGTTTGGCCTGTTTTACCATATGGGCTGACATTCTTGGTATCAGTTTTTAAGGGCTTGACTTCAGGAAAACGTGGGCAGGCGGCCCTTTGGTCCATAGGGCCGGCAGCCCAAGGGAATCTAGGGTTGGGGTTTGAATCCTGCTCCCGGGCCCAGGTTTCCAGAGAGAAAGAATTTTCAATCCTGACAGTAAACTAATGATTATACGGCATATAATTACTACACTTAATTAAATAATAACTTAGTGATAATACAGCATGTAACTGATAGAGATCTGTGTGTAATGATTAGCCTAATCATTTGTGGTCAATCAGCCTAATCTCACAGTGGGAAAATTTGATTTAGTTTTTTATTAAAAAAGTGATGCTTAAAAAATGAAGAAGTGTCCTAAATGAATAATTTAGTTCTTGCTTAAATTCATATTGTGTGTCACCTAAATCTACAGGGGCCAACCAACCAGAAGAGCTGCTTTCAGGACATGTTCTTAAGAACAAAACTAAATTAGTTGTTCAGGCTTATATACTTAACAATAAGACTTATCTGTAACTTCTTGTTCTCTATTCTCCAGGTATGGTTATAAAACAACAGTTTTAAGTAGACTGTTGTTTCCTCTTATGTTTGGAGTCAACATTTTAAGTTAAAGCTCTTCCCCTCAGGAGATTTTCATGAGTGACAGAGGAAATGTAATAGAGAATTTTTTAAAATCCAGTTAAGTATTCATTGTACTACAGGATTATCTCTAACTCTCCTGTTGGGAATTTTGACCAAGCAATGATGCCAATTATGACGGAGCTCACGGATTGGGATTGCTACAGCCAAATCCATAAATTAGTAGTACAAAATACAATGACACTAATTATGACAGAGCTTTCAGATATGAATTGCAGCTACCAAATAACATAAATTGGTAGTATAAGCTACATGCAAATTGGATTAGCAGTAGTATGCTGACCTAAGTCTAATACTAGCCAATGACAAGTGCCGCCGCGGTACTTAATAAATACACAAAGCGCCGCAGCGCCGCCTAGCAATTGGATTAAGCGCCAAGGCGCCAAACTACTTTTACGTCAAGCGCCGCCGCACCAACTGAAAATTATTGCAAGCGCCGCCTGGCAAATATTACAGGCGCCACCGCGCCACCTTACCTTTACATTGAGCGCCGAGGCGCGGGGTTTGATTCCCCATAATATTGAATTCCATTAATTGACACATTAATAAGCATTAAGCTGCAGTATGCTAAGAAAGCAGGAAGTGATCCTGAAGTAACTAAATTATTCCACACTAGCAAGGATCACCTGTGCTTGGTGAAGATGAAGATATTCTATTGGTTGACGTGCAAGAAGCGCCAAACCTAGATTAATAATTACCCAAATTTGGGGCATGTTAGAATGTTCTAGAAGACATTGCTACCAGCCCAGAGATTACCCTGGTAGTAGGTATAAGAAGAATTAATCATTTACAATAAAATAAATCTTTGAACTATCTTTATTTTATCCTTAATCTGGTTGATCTTTATCCTGATCCTTAAGTGCTTCTGCGTGATCAGAAGCCATTGCTGGGCAATAATCATGGTTCTGTTCTATCCTGACTCTTCTGATACAGTACTACTCATATCCTCACATATGACTGTATTCTGGAAAATGTCCTGTGTCCTATAATCTCTAATAATTGTTGCGCTGTATTGCAAAAAGCACGACATCACCTCTTCCACTATAACTTGGTATCACACCCCTTAAATTTATGCTATATAAGGTAGGTACTATTCATATTTATTTTTTAAATCAATAAAGTCTTTATTACTCTATCTATTTTTGCTAAAGAATCCTGAACTACCCTAACCATAATATTACACATTCTTTCCCTGTTTGAAGGTTTGGGATATAAATAGTTGTTTTGGTTACCATTGTTACATCTTAGTACTTGCTTTGTATTGTTGGGCACCAAATCTGATTCTTTTACTGATACCTCTCCTTCTACAGGAACCACCTGATATAAAATTATTCCAGGCAAATTGTATACAGCTTTCTGGCTTTCAGATAACTCATTCATCAAGGAGAAACCCATATCTTATTCTGTTTCTCCTGATTCTTCCCCCAACTATTCCATCCTTTAGCCACTGCATTCCAGTTGAAATATCTGGGGGCTTACTTCTTCTTGGGCTATTTAAATCCTCTTCTAGTAAGATATTGTTTGTTTGGTGGTATATTCTATATGAGAATGGTACATTTAACAGTGGGGTCCCTGGTCACAGGTTTAAAACCTTCTGCACTTGCCTAGTGTATAGAAAGATTGTTTCCTACAAGCTGGGTTCCTGAAAAACATAGATGGATTGAAGATTCTCAAGATTTCTATTCTTTGTATAGTAGGTAAGAATTATCTTGTATATTACATTGTAATTTTTCACTGCATTTGTCTTTGTTAGGAGGCATCCTTTTTCTTTATGCCTGTCTTGAACAGGAAGGCAGATATTGACTGCTGACTTTTTAAGAGTATAAAACATTTTTAAACTTGGTCTTTTTTATCTGGACAATTGTAAAAAATTGTCTATGCCAACTTTCAAGGGAAGAGGTGGTTTTAATCAGACTGTTGTTGACCTTCTCAAGTAAGTTCCACTGGATTAAATCATCATCTTTTCTGATGAATTTTGATCCTTGGAATAATCTAATACATTGAGTTTCAAAGTACTCAATTAACATTGTAAAGGCTGACTGGCTGGCAATAAATTAGGGGTAGTAGTAGAGGCGTCATAAAAGGTGTTGATACCATTCTTTCAAACTAGGGCAAGGGTAGCAAAGCAGTCAGAAAGTCTTTATCATCTCTGTTTTTTCTGTGTTTTTGAACTTGAGAAGATCTGAGCACTTTTGGAGGCAGCATCAGAGTGCTTTTCAGAAGTGAAAATATCATCCCTGAGGGAAGATCTTAAAAACTTGAATGAAGGCATTTTCCTGAGATTTTTCAAAGTCAACTAAGAGATAATTGTGATAAGAAAGGCTCCTGGGCTGCTTTTTGTTGATGGTGGTATCTTCTTCCTAGGAGGGGGTCTTCTTATTGAACCCTCTGGTTTCCTTGGGTGATTCTTCCAGGGTGGAAATGATCTCATCTAGTTTTTAAGAATATTGAGAGAAAATATATAGGTGTCCTGCTTTTTATTTGGAATGAAGTATAAAACACAAAGTAATTACAAGATTACCAACCTGCCAATGAATATTCCAAAGATGGCTTAAAAGCTTTGAGAGGGTGGAGAAAGTAACATCTGCAATCCAGGTCTTGCACTTCAGAAAGTTGTTCAAATTCTGAAAGGTAGCAAAATAGATTTTTCTGTACTTTGCATTAACACTGTCATTTTAGAGGATAAATCACTCTTCATGAATGGATAGCTTCTGCTCTTCAGTTAATATTAACTGGTCAATGGATATTTCACTGATGCCTTTGGTGCTTAAAGCACATGGCTGATCAGTGAAGTATTGTTGCTTCTTAAAGGCGTCACTAACAGAGGCAAGTCAGGAGTTGTTGAGATTTAGAAGGTCATTGTTGAAAACCTCAGTGAAGAGCTTGTCCTTTGTTGTTGGGATAAACTGAAGATTTATCAGTATATAAGCTGGTGTAAAGAATCAAATGTCTCAGCACAGTTGTACTCTATATTTTTAATCCTTGAATCTGGTGAACCTGTATGTTGTAAGCCTTGTTAGGCAGCCAAGGTTTAACACTTGAATTAATACTTATGAATAGTTTTTTCTTGCCATTTCAAGTAAAGAAGTAACCCTTGAACACAAAAAAAGCACCTCTTCTTGGATATAATTGAGTAGCTCTCAGGGAATTGAGTGGTCACAGCAAAATTTATATTTCTGTTACAGATGTTATGGATGGTGTGAATGACCCACAACTCAATCTCTTCAATAAAAGGAGTGTCAGTCTTTCCTAGATTTTATTCTTCTTCCTCAGGATCTGATGTTAGGTCAGAGTGCTTATTAAAGTCAAAAAGCTTTTATTGGGGGTCAGAAGGAGAGTACACAAACAGAGAGTGGGGAGGGGTTAGGTTTGTTTTCTCAGGTTCTGGTGAGGGTGTTGGCATCTTGGGGGAGCTTTAGGCTTAGAAGGCTGATTTTTAGGAATATGTTTTGTATTTTTTTGGCCTTGGGTAGTTTAGCCTTGATCTTGGAGGCCTTGGATGCCTTTGGCATATATTTGGGGTTAGTTGTGGGTTGAATTTAAGGGAGAATCAGTATCAAAATACAGCTTGTGAGATTAGGCTGATTGATCACAAATAATCAGGCTAATCATTTCAAGCAGGTCTTACTCAGTTACATGCTGTAAAATCACTAGGTTATCATTATATTAAGTGTAGTAATTATATGCTATATAATCACCAATATATTATAATGGATATGACAGTTATACGCCATGTAATTGTTAGTTTATTAGATTAGATGCAACAATTATACGCCGTATTATCACTGATCATCACCCTAACATGTACTGATTATACGCTGTATATTACTTGCTTTATTATAATTGATATGGCTATTATATGCCGTATAAACGTAAGCCAATATAGTGAATATCATTGATTACATGGCGTGTAATCACTAAATCATCAATTTTATATCACCCATTCTACCCTACTGGATGTTGTATCAACTCAGCCCCACACAGCGTGATGGGTGTATATGTTCATATCAAACAAGTGATATACAAATGGCTAGGAAATACCGAGTTTGGATCAGCATTACACAGTGTATAATTGGGTTCCTTATTGGTTTGGGTCAGCATTACACAGCAGATAATCCACAAGTTGCTATTGAATTGAGTCTGCTATTATACAGCGTATAATCCCTAATTTGACCTGTTTCATTAATAAGCAGAAGGTTTGCTAGCCAGAAAAGGATCACTGATTAAGCCCTTCAAATGGAATACCGGAATTCTACCTTCCAATGTAGGAGGGCTGAACAGGGACAATTTCTAAGCATCTTCTAAATACAGCGTAGCCTCCCAGCGCAATAATAGGTGTGTAAGATACAGCCAATCAACAAATGACAGTAGGCTAGCTCAAGAAGAGTGTAGGATATAGCTGAAGTGCCATGTACGCCTGCTAAGGCCAGTAGCATATCACGTGCCAAGGACAACCAATCAGGATAGGTGCAGCCAGCAAAGATGGACCTATTGTAAAGGTAGCCAATGAGAACTGTCTGAAAGGACAAGAACAAGGGTTGTCACAGTATATATTGATATAGACACCTGAAAGGATGACAACAAGTTCATAGTTACACCTGGATAGATTGCAGCTGCTGGCTAGATTGTACTCCAGTATCAATAAATGTAATTATCTTCAAAGTTCTATTCTATTGTAGTCTGTAGTGCTCTTGCATAGGATTAGGTAGAGTACATTGACAAGGCTAACATCTATCTGTAGCTTTGAACATACCAGCAATAACACAAGTTGCTCAACACAGCTAATTTGGTGTCAGTTTTTAAAGAGAAAATTAAAAATGTTTTTAATATAAATATATATACATAAAATTGTAGATAAAACTTGAAATTATATTATGTTAAAAATTTAGAGTTTTTATTATGCAGAAATAAAAAAATTTCTTGTAGCACAAGTATGCAAAGCTTTTAAATTTGAATAAAATTCACATCTAAAATGGTGTATTAGAGATACCATAAATGAGATGCTGAAGCTAAAAAAATGTATGGAATTTGCATATTTTTATTTTAATTTAATATATTCACAGTGGAGCTGCCACAAACAAGCTAAAGAGTAATTCTTGACTATCTCAAAAAATATCTTATACAACTGGGGCTAAAAATTATTCAGCGTTTAGAGGAAATCAAAAATACCTATATACAAAGTTTCATAAGTTTTCTTAAATTTTTTATTTAAGTGGTTTTTTGCGTGAAACAATACTTTTTAAAAGTAGAGAGCAAGAATTAAAATTGGGGATTTATATAATGTATTGTGATCTTGTATTTAGCTTTCCCCTATTTTCTTCTATCTATTGTGTGCATCAAATCAATTGAGTGATATTAAATCCAGTGTAATTTGAAATAACATAAATCAAAATGATATAACTACCAATTTTGTTGTAAAAACAGCAGTCTGGGTTGCTAATCTCTACAAACAGTTATTCAACTTCACCTTTACTCTTGGTACTATATCTTTTATGGTTATAGTGACAGCTGTTAAAAAGACAGAAGAATAAAAGATATAATGACAAAAACTTCTTTTTTTGTTTATAACTGCTAAGCCTATATGGGGAGGAAAGATGGTTGGGTTTGGCTGGAGCAGGAAATGGAATTAGCTGTTCTTTGAATAGATAGTGTGGCACAGAAATAAAAGGATAATATAACAACTGGTTTCACATGGCTTCCCAGTTTAAGGAATTAGTGTGAATTATCCACTAAGTGTGGAATTGAACCTTGTACTCCCTTTGTTGGATTGGGCATGTAATTAAATAGGCTATCCTTTGCCGCATTTGGAACCTTGATTTAACTGATAATTGAAGAGGGGATTTAAACACAACAGAAAAATTGTGCAATTGTGTGATTGTTATGTTTCTTAAACCCTGATGGACAACCTATTGTCTGATTCATCTAGGGTCTGCAACAAATATACATATTAAAACACTCGTTGTAACTGTGCTGTTTTAGCAGAGTTACAAAGGGAAAAATATTTGGAAACTAGATCATATTCTTTATTGATAGATAATAATTATAAAGTTATTGTGAATTGTGGATAGCAGGAACATGATAGTGTTAATCACACTGTGGAATGTTGAAGGGGTGGCTTGATCCTTGTAATAAGTCAAGCGCCAAAACAAGCTACTCACCAGGAAGGATCAGCTTCTGTTCATTTTATTGTATTTGGAAATACAAGTTGTCTTCCTAACTTGGCTTAGGGGGACTGGATAATTAGATTGTGGGTCACAAACCTGCTTACTCAGAGCCTTGCTGGCAGGTTGAGCCTGCTGTTTTGGCATACCTCTGGCTGAAGGTTGGCCTCCTCTGGGGCCAAGCTGTCAGGGAGGTTGTTGGGAGCTTGGGCGCCATAATGGACTAGCTGTTGTTTGGTGGCAGGTAGTACGGTCTCTTGTTGTTTTTGTCTTGCCTTTCAAGGCCTGAAGCAATCATGGTAGAGGACTTTGTCCTGTTTTTGTTTTTTGAGTCCTTGCACAAGGTAAGTGTTGTTTTTGTTTACCTTTAGGATGATGGTAGGGCCAACTTTTTCTGGCTGTAGTTTACTTTTGTTGATATTCATGACCCAGACCTTGTTGCCAACCTCATGTCTGTCTTTGATGGGGACAAAGGTCTTTTTTAGACATGTTTCCTCTTTTTCTGGTTGATTGCTATTGGCCTTTATGACCTGGGGATCTGAGCAGGATGGAACCTTGTCTGGAATCTCCAGCTTGGGTCCTGATAGTGCCTGGATAATATTGGGTAGTATTCCATAAACTAGATCAAAGGGTTTTTGCCAGTGGATCTGTTCACGCGGGTCCAGCATACAAGTAATGCAGTTGGTAGCTGCTTGTACCATCCTCAGGTCTCCCAGCGGTGAGTTTGACCAAGGCTTGCACAAGGCTGCCATTCAGCTGCTCCACACGTTCATTGGCCTGAGGATAGTAAGGTGTTGTCACTGTGTGCTGGACCCCATTCTTGGTGAGGTAAACATTGGTATCTTCAGAGGTCAATTCTTTGCCTCTGTCAGTTATCAGGAGTTCTGGCTTTCCAAGCTTGCTGATGATTTCTCTTCCTATGAAGTGTTGTACGTTGTTGCCGGTATGTGTCTTAACTGCTTGTGCCACTGACCATTGCGTGGCAAAGTCTATTGTGGTAATGATGTATTTTTTGTTGTTATGTTTCCCTGGCATAGGGCCCACAATGTCTAGGGCCCACACCTTGAATGGCAGTTGCGTACAAATAGGTAATACTGATTTAGGTGGGGTCTCACTCCTTGCAAATTTCTCACATACTTTGCACTGGTCCAAGTCTTCCTGGATGTCTTGGTATAAAGTTGGCCACCATGCTTTATGCTTAAGAAATTTGTAAAGATTGCAGCTTTTTGTGTGTCCCAGGTCTCTGTGGTAACGTAGGATTGTGTCAACTCACTGGTGTGTGGGAATGTATGGGATGGTTGTTCTGTTGGATATTTTTTGGTGTAGGGTTCCATATATGTTGGCAAACAAGTGCTTGTTATTAATGATGGTTTCTCTTGTTATGTCTGTGGTTCCAGGGGGGAAACATTTGTCCTTTTTCCAAAGCACCAGGAGAGGCCAGTCTGGGTCAAGCCCATTTTTGTCCCTTGTGACTCTGACGTATAGGCGTGAAAGTGTGTCTGCCATGGCAAGCTCTGGGCTAGGCTTGTATTGTATGAGCATGTTGAACCTCTCCAGAAGCTCCATCCAGCAGGCTTGACGGCAGGATGAGATTGCTTGGGTTTTGAAGTAGATGAGTGATTTATGGTCTTTCAAGGCTGTGAACTCCTCTTGTTGTTCTAGATAGCAACGCCATTTGATTAGGCAGAGTAAAATTGCCAACAACTCTTTTTCATGTATAGGGCATTGGCACTTGCCATCTGTCAATTTGTGTGATCCATAGGCCACAGGTAGGAAGTCATCATCATTGTTTTTGATTTTTAGTACTCCTCCAATGGATGCGTCAGAGGCATCTGTCTCCATTTGGTATTCTCCATCATGTTTGGGGTATTGAAGGATGGGTGCTGTTGTGAGTTTCTCTTTAAGACGTCTGAAGCAAAATTCACGTTGGGGGGCTCATACAAATTTGGATTTAGCGCCAGTTATGGCAGACAGAGGTGCAGTCAGGACACCACAGTTGGGTATAAATTTTTTTACATAGGCAACCATTCCCAGGAACATGCAGAGTTCTGACTTATCTTTGGGCAGTAGCTTTTTGCAAATTGCCTGGGTTTTCTGGCTGTCAGGTTTAATGCCATCTTTCAAAACTATGTGTCCCAAGAAGGGCAGTTGCTTGTGGAAGAACTGGCACTTGGAGGGCTTGGCTAGCAGCTTATGTTGCGCTAGGGTGGCAAAGACTGCCTCCAGGTCCTTGTGATGCTGTTCCACTAAGGGACTTTAGACAATAATGTTGTCCAGGTATACCAGGGCATGATTGCCAATGTGATGAGCAAACACCTTGTTCATGAAGGTCACAAAGGTTGACGGGGCGTTTGTCATACAAAAATTAAGCACCACACACTTGTATGAGCCGTACTTGGTGCAGAAG
This sequence comes from Entomophthora muscae, assembly GCA_014839935.2. Classification (NCBI taxonomy): domain Eukaryota; kingdom Fungi; phylum Entomophthoromycota; class Entomophthoromycetes; order Entomophthorales; family Entomophthoraceae; genus Entomophthora; species Entomophthora muscae. Next base: position 214,606 of record QTSX02002251.1, read on the forward strand.
GCTGTTTTGGGGATGTCTTCTTCCTTGATACATATCTGATTATAGCTTGTGGTTAGGTCAATTTTGTAGAAGACTGTAGTACCACCCAAGGCATCAAAGAGGTTTTCAATGAGTGGTAGTGGGTAAAAATTCTTGATAGTAACTTTGTTTAGGGCTCAATAATCTGTGACTAGGTGCAGGGTACTATCTTTCTTTGCTACAAAGAATATGGCAGTACCAGAAGGGGACTGTGAGGTGCAGATAAGTCCTTTCTCTAATGCCTCCTTGAGTTAAGCACATAGGGTGTTGTCCTCATTTGGGGTAAGGCAATAGATGGACTGCGCCTTAGGTACCGCTCCTTTAAGTTAGATGGAGTGTTGGATGTGTTTCTCTGGTAGCAACCTGGGTAGAGCCTCTTTGAAGATTTCTGGATGACAGGCTACAATTTCACAATCCTGAGGTGTGGTGGTGTCCTGATGATCTTTGTTATGTATGATCTTGTACTGGAAAGAGTCCCAGTCAATTGCCTTGAGGTTCTCTTTTTTGTCCAAAGTTTCTGTGATACATACAAAGACATGGTTGCACAGGAGTTGGTCTACTGAGTCAGGGTAGATCTGGTGATTGACACCTTCACGTTTGATGGTCAGTACAGAGGTTGCCCAGTCTACATGGGGATTGTTCTTTCATAGCCAGTCTAGTCCAGAACAATGTCAAATTTGGGAAAATCAATGACAGGTCCCTGGATGATAGAATGCAGGTTCTCTAGCATGAAAGAGAAGGGGGCAGCTTCCCGTACACAGCAATGTGATGTTCATAAGCTAAAACCATGTTTTTAATCCGCAAATGATTGGTGGCTAGCTTGAACTTATCTACAAAGCTGCTGCTAATCAGGGTTTGATCTGCGCCTGAGTCCAGGAGTGCTGAGCCTGTGTAACTGCAAAAGCAGAAAGGGTAAGACATCAGTTTATTTGGGTGTCTGTCAATGGTGTACAGTACCAGGTCTTCTGAGGGTACTTGGATCATTGGGCATTGGTCCACATCCTTGGGTTGGTATTCATTGTTAGGTGAGTCAGGAATTGTGTGGGGAGATCTTGGCTTGCTTAGTGCTCTCCCCAGGCTTTTCCCTTGTCTTGGTTATCTTGAGTGGCAGTGACACAGAAATGAGTTTGGGTTGATTGGCTGTTGTTCCTGTTCCTATGTCCATTTAAACCTGCAGGTTTGTGGTTTGCACTGCTGTTTTTGTTCCCAGGGGGTGGTTGGTTGGAACACCCAGCTGGGGACATCTTTGGGCTGCTCTCTATTTCCTGTTTATGCCTTGTGGAGAGTGTTGGATGTTTGTTCTGCTTTCTCTGCCTTGCAATATAGACTTTTCAAGTTAGTCACTTGATCCAGGTTCACATGTCTCATTACATACTACTTGAGTGTATTGTAGTACATGAGGTGAGTGGCTGGGGTGTCAAAAGCCATATCTGAGGGGCACGTAGTCGGCTTCCTAGTAGGTGTGGGTGAGCTCCTTTACTGTGTCAGTCTGGGTCAAGTTCTTCACTTGGAAAATGATCATGAGTGTGGTGTCCTTCAGCACAAATCTTGCCAAGAAGTTTTTATTGAAGTTGTCCCAATTCTTCTTGGTGTGTTCTCCATGCCACTTGTTACACCAGGTGCCAGCGTTGTGAGTCAATTGGATGGAGATTTCTGCAATCCAGAATTCCTGTGGGCATTCCATTTGGGCCAGCTTGCTTTGGGCAGACTGGATCTATGCTGCGGCGTTATTGTTGTTGGCTCCAGTGAAAGGTTCCAGGACAGTGCTTCAAAGTCTTTGGGCTATGTAGGCAGGCATGGTTTCTCATCAGTTGCACAAGACATAGCAGGGGGGCCTGGAAGAACCCTTGTGCAGACATGGTGTTGAAGGCAGAAAGTGGAATCACTATGTTCTGGTACAGGACAAAGCCATTGGGTATTTCAGTACCAGGTGTGTACGGAGTCCAGTCCAGTGGGAGTCCAGACATGATTCTATCAAGGATTTGTAACCGCAGCGGCTATGGGCAACAGGCAGAATTTTGGGGGATAAAGTAAGATGGAAAACCTACTTCTGCTACCAATGTTGTAACTTTGCTGTTTTAGCAGGGTTACAAGGGGAAAATATTTGGATACTAGATAATATTCTTTATTGAGAGATAATGATTATATAGTTATTGTGAATTGTGGATAACAGGAACATGATAGTGTTGGTCACACTGTGGGATTTTGAAGGGGTGGCTTGATCCTTGTAATGAGTCAAGCGCCAAAAAAAGTTACCCACCAGGAAGGATCAGCTTCTGTTCATTTTATTGTATTTGGAAATTTGAGTTGTCTTCCTAACTTGGCTTTGGATGACTGGATAATCAGATTGTGGGTTACAAACCCGCTTGGTTGGAACCTTGCTGGCAGATCAAGCCTGCTGTTTTGACACACTAATAAAATATTTTATTGAAAAAACTCCCTGAAAAGTATCCCATTATATATAAGTTATAAATTACATGTATAAAATGTTTTTAAACATCAATGTAATCAATAGTAGAGATGCTTTAGTGGTGTTGTTTAGATTGTTCTTACTATGCTTGGCTTGGGTTAATACTATAGGAACATCTCCTGACATTATACAAAGGGCTTTGATTTAGTGTTAGTGTCAGGACACCAAGTTTTGATGGGAGCTCTATTTGACAAGGACAGTGGGATTGCTGGGCCAGAAGGTAAAGCCCACCAGAGGATGGGAGACAACTAGATAATGTAATATATGGATCAATCAAACAAGGATCATGGGCCAGAATTGAGTACCATGGAGTCCACCAATCCTGTCAAAGTAATATAGAATACTTTTGAAAGTTGGGTGGTAGTGATATCAGTGATGGCAATGGAATCTTGCAGGTGGTTGGGCTGCAGTATTAAGGGAGGAGTCATTGGTACTAGGTAGGCAGGAAGAAAATTATACTTATTATGTAATAGTCTGGGCTGCACTGTGTACCACTTTAATTTGTGGTTAAAGGTTTCTTAGGTTCTGGCTCTTGCCAAGGGGTTGGCAATCATTATGTTTTCCAGGGTAAACTCAGAGTAGGCTTTATTTGAAGTGTACTTGGTGAAATATACAGGTCCAAAGGGTGATCTAATTGGGCAGAATAACACAGGCAAGGGGCTGCAAGGTCTTTAGGAGGATTGATAAAAGCCTTTGAGTCTACAGAACTAAAGTGTAGGTGATACAATACTAGAACTAGATAGAATAGAATTTGTGTGAACCAAAGGCTCATATAAATTTATTATCAGAATGATAATACTGTCCTTTTTAACATAGCTGGGGGTTGTATACTACTAATTTTGATATCTCCAGAAATTTCAGGCTTTAGGTCTGTAGCATTCTATTATTGGAAAATTGGCACTTTAGTTGGTCCTCAGGGGCGGCTAATTCTGAATTGACTGGCATTGGTGAATAGATGTGGTGATGTTCTATTTTTGTGCTTCTATTCTCAATATCATGTGGTATGGCCAAATGTATTTCAGTTTGGAAACTGGGAACTGGTACTGACTGATGCTTATTGGGGGCTGATATCAGGCTTTGCCAAAACCTCTTTTAGACAGGCAGCTACCTCTACATAGTTCTGGGTCTTTGGTGATACGCCCTTTGTTGTGGACCTATCCTTACTTGGGAAATATCCTTGGCTTTGTGAGTGGATTATCAAATAGCCTTCTGATTTGAGCCCAAAAAATGTGAGCGTCTGGGCCCTCTGGGCTGGCAGGCCACAGGTTGCAAGTACCAGGGTTCAAATCCTACTTTTGGCTTCTGCTCATTATCAGAAGCAAAATTTCATTTGTGGCAGTTGTTATAAGCTTGTATTAATCACATGATAAATGGTGAAAATTGAGATGACATAGATTCAAGATGATACAAACACACCCCACACTAAGGGATTTCATATGTAAATAGAGTTAGTGAAATGAGTTTAATTAATTTGACTTGAAATGAAAAAATTGAGATACCATATTTTTGAAATGCTGGATATAAAATCATAGGTGAATTTTAAATATTTTACTATTTATTTTAATTTTAGTGACTCAATAGTCCTAACACAAAAAATGCCATCTCAGATTAAATTTGAGATGGTGTTGTACCTTTTATAAGATGAACACTTCATTAGACTTTCGTATTTGCTAAGGTTATTTCTATATATTGATAAAATGGAAACATTTTTAAGTGCCATGATATTTATATTATAAATGTGTCAGTTTCATTATTAAAAATAGGTTATTCTAATAAGTGTTGAGATTGACTCTTTTACTTTGTGTATTCATTTGGAAAAAATATTAATTTTTTTATTAGTAAAACTAAATAGGAAAAGGTTTAAGTTGTATAATATCCTAAATTTGTGGGTATTATCTGAAGCAGGTATAGCAGGAGGTTGGCAAACTGAAATCCTGTCAAGGCATCAACAATGGGATAGATGGTCATCAACCATTAGAAGACCTTGGAAGTAGTGTTGTGGTGACCAAAACTCTCAGCAAAGTATGTCAACATGTAGTAGGTGGAGGTATATATGGCAATGGACATGGTGGAGTGGGGGATACCAGAGGAGGCCAGGACCTACTGTACAAAGAATTGAATTATTCTGGTTCTTTGTAATAGCTTTGCCCAAGTCATTCTGGTAAAAGCCCAACTGTAGCCTAGCCAAGTTGGTAACCTCCAACCCCAATCCCAAGGCAAGCTATAAGCACAGCTGTGAAGATGAGATGGTTCATCTTAACCTAGTTTGGGGATTTGTTGAAGCTAGTCTAGTTGTCTAGGTAGTGGTTATTAAAATGATATAATTGAGGGGACAATCTCTCAATGATAGCATAACTATCACTGAGAGGGGATCCTTTATTTATAGTATCTCCCACTGTGCAAATTTTTGTAAGTGGGAGTGAGAACAGGGGATTGGAGATCCCAAAAGTCTACATTGTGAAGGTTGAAATTTGGCATTTAGAATAGGATCAAACTTTTGTTTGCCTGCTATTTGTGGCTGGATGGGCAATTCTTGATTGGAGCCAATAGTTTCTGGCTGGGGTATTGCCAAGAGGAGAAATGGGTCCAGGATTGGTGGTCAAGTTTTGGACCAGAAATTCCTTTTTCACTCCAAGTTGGGATGATGGTAGAAATTTGATTAGTGTCAGGAATATTCCTGACAAATTGAGTCAAAATAGCCACAATCTTGTTAAATTTTTTGGGTTTGCATCTTTAAGAGCTTAAAAATGGGAATTGGTCTTGATCAAACAGCAAATTCCTTAGTAGTATTCACCTTTCTGGTCAACAGTGGCTGTGATGATCCACATGTTTGGTGGTTTGCAGGCGGGGCTTATGTTGGCCAAGTGAAAGTTTAGTGACTGTTGTTGAAGAAAGCTGGCTGGAGGACCAGAAGATGATGGTGAAGAACTAGTGGTCCAGAGTAATGAGCCAAGATTTTGCCAAATTGATTTGCCAAAGTGAAAAAATGTGGAATATTTTGCCATGGTTAAGTATATAAATCAAGAATAAATGTGGATAGAAGTTTGGGTAATATATTTATTTATTAAGTTCCTAGGATAGACAAAGGTATTTTGCTATGAGAGTGGGATACAAGGTTGTTTTGGTGGGACGTTTTTCTTGGATTTTACTATATTTGTAAATATATGGGGAAAACATTGAAGAGGTCAAGAAAGAACAATTTAAATAGTATTCTACTATTTAAATGGGGTTGGGTTGAATGCAGGAAGAAATGGTGCCAGAATAATGGACTGGTTAACACTTTGGTGCACGAAGAGTTGTCAATTTGAATGATTTGAGCTGTGGAAATGAGTTTCATAGTTGGATCCCAGTGGAACTTCAGAAATGGTCTATTTCTGCGCTCTGCATTCATTGGTTGAGTTCTGGCAGGTTTTCTGATGAAAATGATTGGTTGGAAGCCAAAAGCTTAAAGTATAAGCGAGGAAATAGTATATTAATACTTTAAGCTTTTGAGAAAGTAAGTATGTAAGCTTAAGTTATTATAGGAAAAAGTGAGCAGCAATGGTTTAAGCTTCTGAAGAAAGCCATTTTGAAGGCGGAACCGTTGGGAAAAGGACACTATAAGAAGGTGGCTGGCTGGAAAGTTACAGGGTCTTTTGACAGTCTTTTTGGAGGTTGTTCCAGGTCTTTGAGAGGACACTTCTGGGTCTCTTGAGTTTCTGCCAAGAGATTTTGGAAGCCTTTTCATCACCAGCAGGAGCTTGGTTAGAGCTGAAGCCCAAGATAACGGAGCAGGAGCCCAAGAATAAGGAGCAGGTTCCTAAGTGTGGCGCAGAAGTTTGATTCCAAGGAGCTGGAGTCCACATTTGAGGAGCAGGAGTTCAAGTCTAAGGGGCAGATGTCCAAGACTTAGGTGCAGGAGTCCAAGACCAAGTACAAGGAGTCCAGGATATTGTTGGAGGACTCCAAGTATTGGCAAATCCATATTGTTTCCTTGACCCCCCCCCCCGGCCGTATACCAGAAGGTTTCTAAGGGGATCTTCCTTCTAAGAGTGAATAAAAGCCCATTTTGACCCTATACATATTTCTGAGATACATTTCCCCCTTACTAGAGAATGACAACCCCTTCCAGCCGGTCCCTGGCTACGAGCCAGGACACACTTGGGAACTGGCGGACAGGAACCCCACAGTGGCCATGTTGACATAAGTGCTGTTGCTGCTATCCCCATCACTCATCTAATCCTGAATCATCAAGTTCAGTCAGAAAAAAGCTTCTAAAAACTGATTGAGTGGCTATGAAGATGGGTGTGGACATAAATTTAACCAATACTTTTTTGCAAAGAAGTTATAAAGAAGATCAATGATTAATTATTAAAAGGATTAAAAAATATGATATTTTTTATGCATTGTCCGGGAATCGAACCCGGGTCGGCCGCGTGGCAGGCGGCCATTATACCACTAAACCAACAATGCTTTTTGGTTATTTAGAAGGTATACCAACGTTTATATGAAATTCTTACTGTAAAAATAAACATTGGAAGAGCTTTTTATCTAAAGTAAAATATAACTTAAAGTTTGTAATGAATGAAAGAATTAAATTTTATTTTTAGAACCAAATAAATTTGATTTTTAATGAACTAAACCAGTGTCACAATAGTGTGGTTGACCCGCTGATAAGTTATTAATCTATAAAAATAAACTTTTTGCTTGACTTGAACTAAGACAATATAGAAGCTATGTTTTTTAGAATATATTTGAAAATAAGAGAATAATGATATTTTTTTAATCTAATTACCTATAATTTAGTACTTTTGAGTTGGTAAAAAATAATTGTTTGAGAGGTGACACAAAAGGGATTTGGAATGGGATGATCTTTATTGAGATTAATGATGATTCTTATAATATAGGGAGGGCCATTGGGTCATCAAGAGATTGGCATACATGGTATTAGTTAATTTAGGGGCTTTTAGCGCTCTCAATATAGACTTTGTGAGCAACACCATAAATCAACCTTATTCCTTGTATGAAAATACAATATTCTGTTATGCTTGTGGGTCAAATGAAGATGTAATGTTAGATCTATTATGTAATGAATCAGTGAGCACTACCTGTTTTTTTGTAGGGTAGATTTTGTAAATGAGTTGTTTAATTTTAACCCAACAGTAGTTGATTTACTAAATCATAAGCTAATAAAATAGAGTTTCTGAAACAAAACACAAATAAGAATACTACTTCCCCTGAAGCCACAATGCATACAATTAATCTTTTAATTTTTAAAAACTATTGTCTGATATTAATATTACTAAATTTCTATATATTATAAATTATGCACTTTTAAAACATAGGTGATACAGACAGGCTCCTAATGATACCTTATCTTATTTTAAATCATGTCTTATTCTTGTTGCAACATCTTTGATTACTTCCTCTTGAAAAAGTAAATTCCCAAGTGATTCCCTGACTAATCATTAAATTGATGGCACCCTTATTAATTGGTCATCTATTATGGGGATTAAACCTTTTGAGTCCTAAGCAGAACATTACTTGGAAAAGCCTTGTGACCACTATGATGTACATGGACAGTATGTGGCTTCTCATGATACTATATAATACTCTAAACTCATATCAAATAAAGTATCATTCACTTCTTAATTTTCCCCTTTATCTTGTTTACTATACTTCCTAGAAGTATATAATTGAGACCCTGTACAAATAAAAAAATGTTGATATCTAAAGATTTCATGCCATTTATCCCCATGAGTTTATTACTATACATCATAGTCACAGCCATCCCAATAACCCTAATATTCATCAAGTAATACTATTACCCTGTGACAATTTTAATATTCTGTTGGTGCCTACCATGAGCCAAGGCACTAACAGATTTTCTTACATTTGATGTTAACAAACAAAAATAAAAGATCAAATAATGACTGGGGTAACATGCATGTAATAGCTTATGATTTGGTCCAGTGATGAAGTGATTCTGTGTGAGAAATTTCAGTTGCAGATAATCTCAAGAGCAACATTTAATAAGACCTGTACTTTCTGTAACCATGAGAAGGGGCTTCTAAGGTTTGAGTGGATACTTGTTGGGGATATTTTTCTTTATTAATGAGAGAAAGTATAAATGGCAGTATGAGTGAAAGCAAATTGGTGAAGAACTATGATATGAAATTGGGAGAGAGACATCTAAATACCTTTTTGTGATGTGTACAGCAGTTTTAAAATCTATGGTGACAAGCAAAAATAATTCAGATTTAAATGAAAATAACTCAGATGTAAGCAAAATTAAAAATTAATAAACATATTTTAAATTAATATAAATTTGTTTATTTTTAATTTTTTTACATCTGAGTTCATATTGGTTAGATCTGAAGTATTTTTGCTTGTTGAAATATCCTTTAAAACTACTGTATGTATGGACTGAATCATTTTCTATGAGGTGCAGATGGTGATGATTACTCTTATGGCACTGAGTGAAATCTCCAGGCTCTTCACTTATGTTGCTGAAATTCTCCATTAAAAGCTATACTTAGAGATACATGTAAGTACTGATATAATAAAACATATAAATATAAGTAAATAAAAAACTTCATAAAACAAGTTTATTGATTGTCAAAAAAGAAAAGAGTGTCATCAACATGATTAAATTAAATCTAAGCTTCTTGTTGGAACTTCAAGAGGATTTACCTTACCCAAATTTTCTTCAATTTTGGATGGCCTCTGGCATTAAATGTGCTTTTTGATTGTTTATATATATATTTTACTTGACCTGACTTCATGTTATGCCTTTTGTATGTTTTAATTAGTATTGTGGGGGTGATGAGCAAATTTCAAGAAAACCCCATTAAATATTTTGTTTTGATTTTTGAGGGGTCCACATTTAGTTTTTGGCTTAACTGTATATCCACATTATATTTTGGGTTAGTGCTTAGCTAATGGACACTTAAAGCTATTTCATTATCAATAAAGTCTAATTGGATCCTTTATTTATTTCTAAGCACTTTGAAAAATAAAATGATCTATATGGAAGCCAGGAGACACAAATAATTAACTTTAGGTCTTTAAGTGACTTAAGATTATTTTTAAACAACCAATAGTTCAAGGAAAATCAAAATAATTAAATTTAGGGGTACCCTACCAGATTTCTTTACCCAAAAAGTTAATTTTATAATCTCTGACTTTAACTTAAACAAGCTTCATGATCAGTATATCCTAATTAGTAGTACTATCAGCTTCATGTATTATAATCTCAATATAATCTGCTCTGACACATTTTCCGTGGTGATGATGATAAAAAAAGCTTATTAGGCCTAGATGGGGCCCTGGTAGTACCTGGGTTCTTCTAGGTACCCACAAAAACTGTATATCCTGCCCTAAGACTAACATAAAGAAAATACCAGACCACATAGCTTAACATCAACCCAGAACAACTATAAATTATTTACTAAACTATACAATTATAACAATTCTTTTTTATGGAGTAAAGTTAAAGAAAAAGTACTCAAATCAATTAAGATGTAATTTTTATATTTCTGAGGTCTACATACACCTCACAAACAACATATAAGCCTAGTGTAATCAATGTCACAAAGAAAACACCATTATAGTAATTACTATCTTTAATGCTGCTTTAATAAAATGTTTCATACTAAAAATTCACTTTACTAATTTTACACAAAATAAAAAGCAAGTCTAAAAATAGATCATGAAAGTTTTGCCTGAACTCACAAAGATCTTCACTAGTGTCTCTCTCTAAAATGATTTTTAATAATCTATAAATTAATATGAACATCTAAAACACACTAAAACACCATGTTTTGAAGAAAGTGAAAATCAAAAACTTAACAACCTCCAAAATTTATATAAAGGGAAAAAAAGACAGAAAATACTTCTAATCTCTTCTCAAGGCCCAGGGACAAAATATAAAGTTTTTTAGCTTCAAAGAAGGACAAAATCAGAGGAACTATACAGTAGTTTTAAAAGCTATGGCAACAAGCGAAATGAACTCAGATTTAAACAAAATCATTTCAGATTTAAACAAAATCCAAGTTGCGCGAGATTCAGGATTCAAATAATTTAAATATTGCTGGTTAATAAATGAAATGTCAAACCAAAAACAGAATTTCACTTGCCCATTATACAAAATTATATCAAACATCAAGTGGTGTAGTTCAACCCACAAACAAAATGAACTGACACAACAACTGAAATGAATGGATGCTATTCCGGAGTATATTATAATCCAAGCAGGATTCATATGAGGCACCAACAGAAGGACTAAAGTGAAACAAAATTGGAGCAATCTAGAAGCAAGATTACACAAGCACAAAACAAAATGAACTCACACAAGATGTGTAGTATGAGCAGCCTAAAATAGAAAAATAATAGTTTAACAGCCAATCAACAGCTATCTAATTTAGGAACAGAGGCATTTTATCCATTTTCATGGCTCCAGATTTGTATGGAATTGTTTTGAGAACCTTCTGAATATGGACTTGAGATTGTAATAAAAATAAATCATTAATTTTTAAAATTTCTACTTTTAGTGATTTTATCCTAGGTTTTATTTCAATATGGTTTTCAATAGCAACATCTTCAACCGCGCCAGCAGCCAAGCCAGCAGCAGCCAAGCCAGCTTCAATGGAGGCAAGGCTCAGAACGTGGAGGCACCTATTTACACCCAAGCCTTTGAGGCAGGTAACAAGGAAGCTGACCTGTTACTGTCCCCCAACCCATATGGCTTTGACTTGTTTGAGAGTCACTTTGCGTCTAGTGCTGCCCCCGCTCCCACACCCACCCCTGCACAAGCTTCCCACCAACCAACCAATCAGGATGGCAACCTTAATTTGGAATAACTTCCCACCATTGCCCAACCTGCCCCTCCCTCAGCCAATCAGGCTTCAGCTCCCCCTGCCCAGCGCCCCAAGTGACAAATCATCACCGCCCAAATTCTTCAGGAAATTGTGGCACTCAACCTGCAGGGTCTGTCCTGGGATCAGATTGCTGACCAATTACAATTTACCCAAGCTACTGTCATGCGGGAATTCAACAGCATGATGAACAGGGGGAATTGGATTGGGGCGGCCAAGAAGCCCAAGAAGGCCCAAGAGTCCCAGATAACTGAGGCATACCCAATCATGCTTGACCTCCTCCAGCGGGACCCCAAGCTTCCCTTGATCCAGGTCCAGAAGCAACTTGCTCACCATAGCATTTGGGTGTCTGAGCGCATGGTGCAGCTCTGGATGTACGGGAAGGTGGCTTCTGTACAGGTTCTTACCAATTTTGCTGGCAACTAATGGGATGGCGCTGAGGATTCCCTGTATGATCCTGCCATTGAATCCACCCTGGTCTGTTGCTTGACTAGTCTGTCAGATGATGTCATTTTCATCTCCTACTACAAGCTATTGTTAGCTTTTGATGACTTTGGTGAGATGGGAAAAGCCACCACCAAGAACAGAAGGAAGAAGGTCAAAAACAGGACGTTCATTGGTGCATTTCTGGCTGTGTTGGCCAAGGGTTTTGTCTATTATCAGACAAACCCTGATTTTGTCAATGGGCACTCATACGGCCACATCCTTGGTGGATTGTTCAACTCCTGGGATGGCTCAAATTCAAAGCATCAGGTTTTCTTGAGCCACCATATGGAGGGTAGCTCCACTGCCCTTGAGACCATCCAGGGACGCGGGCACCAAGCATCTGTGTACCCAGCCGGCCACGCCAACGTCCATCTGGGAGATGTTGTCTTCTTCAACATGGGATCCACATTACGGGAGCGCCGCCCTCAGGCTTTCAACAACCTCTATCTTGGGGTACTTGATCACAATTTTCTCTTTGGTTGCCAAATGGTGGCTGACTTGTTTGCACAAATGGTTTTCCATGTGAACATGGGCAGCCAATCATGTAAGGATAAGTGCCTTCCACCTTGGGCCACTACCACTTACCAGCCCATCCAGCCAATGACCAATGAGGAGTATAACAAGCGGTATATGGCAACCATCACACAAAATTCTCCTGCCTCCACCCTCACCACCAACACCCCTACCCCGCAAGCCCAACCCACCCAATCCCAGACCCCCCAGGCCAGCACTGCCTCTACGTCTTCCTTACTGCATAATTCTGCCTCCTAGGCATCACTCTCCCCCGCCTCAATAAACCCCCTGTCACCAAACATTTTATATTTATATTATCTTTATTTTGAATTTCAATTGTTCATGTTCTCTTTGTTTATAGTTGGTTTTATTCTTTGTGTTCAGCTTATTTCTATAAAATCATATATTTACTATGGTGTGTATCTAGATCCTGAACACAGTTATTTTTAGCACCAAACCATAGCCCCTTGTGAAAATATTAACAACAATTTGATGATCAGCTAAATTTGAATTAGAAAATTATAGTGTTAACTGTTTTTAGATAAAGTTGTTACTGATCCAAACTCAAAACCTTAATGATAAACTTTAAACCAATCAAGAGCCAAGTGATAAAGTGATTGTTGTGACATAAAGGGACATTCAATAATTCTTTGGTGCATGTGCGCTAATTAATATGATTGGCTGGATGTTTTGCCATTTTACGCAATTGCCACTGTGGCAAGTTGTTGATGGACTAGTGCCCAATCAGCTGCTGAGTTAACACTAGTCCATCAACAACTTGCCACAGCAGCAATGGCGTACAATGGAAAAACATCCAGCCAATCATATTAATTAGCGCACATGCACCAAAGAATTATTGAATGTCCATTTATGTCACAACAATCACTTTATCACTTGGCTCCTGATTGGCTTAAAGTTTATTATTAAGATTTTGAATTTGGATCAGTAACAACTTTATCTAAATACAATTAACACTATAATTTTCTAATTCAAATTCAGTTGATCACCAAGTTGTTGTTAATATTTTCACAAGGGGCTGGGTCAAGCGCCAAAAATAATATGGTAACCAGGGAAACAATGCCACACAAAGCAAACAACACATATTGAGATGTATGTAAAACATATACAAAATGGGTAAAAAGATGGGATAATGTAGTAAATGGGAAAACAAAAAGGAATAAACAAAGAGGCAATTTGTCAGGAATATTCCTGACATAAATCAAATTCTGACAGGAGAAAAATGTTGGAAAAAAATAGGGAAACTCCCAATTAAAGAGGCCAATTTTAATGAAGAATGTCCCCCTTTATTTGGGGGAAATCAAAATCAAAATTTGGAAAAAACAGATTTTCATAAAAACCGGAATAATTTAACATCCAGGCAGGCGCCCGCCGCCGCCGCGCAGACGCCCACCACCCTCTGCAACCCTCCTGCGGGCCTCCTACTGCCCGGCCAGCCGCTTGCAAGCCCCCCACCTGCCCAGGCTGGCACCAGCGGGCCCGCCGCCAGCCCCCCGCCCGCTTGCCAGGCACCAGCCAGCCACCTGCCCCCCGCCAGCCCCCCGCCAGCCAGACTCCCGCTGCCCAGCCAGCCGCCCGCAAGCCCCCCTGTCAGCCTCCCACCCACTTGCCCGGCTCCCACCGGCCACCCGCTTGCCCACCCCTCCCCCAGCGGGCCCACTGCCAGCTCCCAGGCCCCATTACCCAGCCAATCAGAAGTCACCATACAAATCAACCAATCAGAAAAGTACCTGACCACAGGGAAAACTCTAGGGAAAAATTTCTGCCCTGCAGAAGAAAGGACAAATCCAAGTGAAGAGTACAAAAATAACCCTGAACCTTCCAAAAATAGATCAAACCAGATTCCAAAAGTTAAAAATAATTTGACCTCAAGCCAATGGGATTCAGAGGTCCACAACACTTGCTTAGGTCTAGACCCCAGCCAAACTAACCTTTCCAAACCAAAAATAGATTTGGAAAGTCCCATGAGCCTTTCCCATCAGCTGACTTCACAACCAGGGGACATCATTGGCTCCAGGCATGAATGGTCAAACCTCCAGCAGATTGCCCAAGAACAAGAATTTGGCCATCTTCTCCAACCCCATTTCCCAAAACCTTTATCCAAACTTCTGGGATCCCCAGTCCCTTGTTTTCACTCTCACTTACAAAAGTTTGCAAGTGGGGAGCACTATAAATAAAGGATTCCCCCTCAGTAATAGCTTGTGCTATTATTGAGATTAATACCCTCAATAAAGTGAAATCCAACTTACCTCTAACAAGTTAAAACCTACCAACCAGCCCCTGCCAACCCTCTCATCCAAGGAAGATGAACCACCTCATCTTCACAGCTGTGCTCACAGCTTGCCTTGGGATTGGAGGCTACCAGTCAGGTCCAGAATTCTTTGGGCCATCTCCAGAAGGACTAGGTCAAAACTCCTACTATGATCCTGGTCAACTGAACTCATCCCAAACTGAACCTTGGCCTCCTTTGGTGTCTCCACATTCAACACTCTCCATTGCCATGTACACGTCCATGTACTATGTCTTGACCTACTTTGCTGGAAGTTTTGATAGATACAATGTGCACGCCAAGATCTTCTGCTGGCTCATGACTGTGTACCCCAGCATTACTGCTTTGACTGGGTTTCAGTTTGCCAACCTGCTACTCTACTTCCTGCAAGTGATACCTACCATAACTGGGTATTACACAATTGTATCAAAATAATACAGAATTTATTGGGGCAAGAGCTATAAAAACATATGAAAAGGTTAGTAAAAAATCAATGAGCAAATTGGAAAAACTTCTAAAAGACCTTTACTTGGCAATTGCCAAAATCAAAGAAATTGACCGCAAGGTCAAGGAAAAGGTGAAGTCTGCCATCCTTGAAGGGGACAAGAGTGAAAAGGTGTCCGCCAAGTCACTCATGACCAAAATACCAGACACACCTGAGAAGACAATAGAGCACCTACTCAACATTCAGAAGACAGTGGTTGAAGGCTTGCAATTCAAGTCCTTTGCCCTCTCTGCGCCGTCTGTCTGGACGGACAACCCTGAGATGTATGCACATCTCAAACTTGCCAAGAGGGCCCGCAAGGAAGACACTGAGACACCTGCACAGCTGCTTGCGCCAAGGGTGGCAAAGCCTGCCAAAGCCGCTGGCAAAGAAGAAACCCAAGAAGATAACCTAAGAAAATAAATTTAATAAAAATTCATAAATACTTACCTTTTGGTAGAAGATGTTGATGGCAAACTCTGCCGGGTCCTGGTTCCTTTTTTTCCCCCACCTTCTACTCAAATTTTGCCACTTGCGTGGCAAAGCAGCTTTTCCTGTCCCCCCTGTCTTGCAGGAGCTCAAAGATAGGATTCACGGTGCATTCCCAATGTCCAGGGAGGCATTGGCTGGGATGACGCATGAAGAGGGGGGCATCTGAGTGGGCAGTTACTGCCTACAAGAATGCTCAACTGGTCCGCCTGGACCCGGTCAACCTCAGTGGAGTTTACTGTGTAAACTTCATTGAGCTTGTTTGGGACGTCCTGGAAACGCTCCCATTCAAGAATATACCAGAGATGGGCCGGGCTCATGTGGCTGCTTGCTTCTGCTTCCCAGTGGAGCACACCCTGTCCTACTTGCTAGAGAACTTCAGGCGCGCGGTAAAAAACTGGCTGTTGCGGATGCAACAGCGGTGAAGAAGACTAAAATCCTCCTGGCGGACTTCGGGCTGGCCTGGAGTGCCAACAAGACGGGGGTCCCAGAAGCTATGAATCTTACCTTTGGCAAAACTAAACATGAGAAAAAAATAAGTGCAGTATACAATAAATTATGCAAGTTTACAGAAGCCTTTGCTGGGCAAAGGCTTCACTTGGTGGTTTACCTGAGGTTCCTGTTTTACTTTGGAATGAGCGCCAGCGTGGAGGACCTGGACAGGGTCCTTCTAGGGATCAACAAGGCCCAGCTTGCTCTCAACAGGAAGAAGGTCCCCCCAGATATGACTCAGTGGACCATGTTATCCAGGATGCCCTGGTCCTGGCTGGAATCTACGGGTTTGCGGCCCCGCCTGAGAAGCTGCTGCTTCACTCCCACCTAACCATTCTGCCTTTCACCAGCAGGCGGGAGTGTTTTAACCAGGGTGTATCCACTGTCCACGGTGTGGCGGTGGAGGTTGTGCGCCACCTCTATTGCAGGGTGGGTACATACCGCCAAACCCATTATAGGCGCTCCTAATATATCCTCTATTCCAATAAATATATTTACCCTTTAGATTATTTTTATTATAATTAGCAATTTTATAAAATAATATTTTAGCAAACATTACTTACAAAATAAATTCCAGGGAAGGTTTTAATAAAAGCATATAATATATGTCAATAAAATCTACTTCTAATTTGTATGATTTACATTTTTTTAGTTTGCTTTTTATATTTATTTGCCAAAAATGATATTGATGTGTTTGCGTAATCCATTATCAAGCATTTGGGATACCCTTGGATGCAATAATAAAAATGATTATGAATAAATAAATTACTAACCTTCATTGATGGTGCTGCTGAATGTGATTGCGGGCTTGAAAACATCTAAATATAAAACGTTAGTTAATGAATCTTGATTAGTAAATTAGAGGATATATAAAAAAGTGGGATAAGCTAAGACTTTAATTGATTGGCTGATTTGCAAGGCACACAGGGATAAACAAATCAGCGTGGCCATAGAATTTGGCCACAGTCTCAGCTGAGAGGGTATGGATCCCAGCCTGCAGCAAATCAAAAAGGTCCTCTGTCCCAGTTGGGATTCCTTGCTTGACAACTTGCTTGAACCACCCAAAGACTTCCTTGATGGGATTTAGAAAGGGAAAATAGACAGGGAGGAAGAGAAGGCGCATATTTGCCGTGGCCAATTGCTGGGGGCCCACTGCAATGGTCGTGTCAATTGATGGAAATTCTTCAAAAATATCTGCCACCTTGTGGAGACCAACATTGTCCAGCACAATTATGTTGATGAAGCCCGGGCTTGTGCGCCTCAGGTGCTCCTGGACCAATTGGAGGAATAATAGGAAGGTCAGGCTATTGTGAGATCCCAATATCATTTGGTAGAGCTCAACCCCCTTTGGACTGAGGAGAGCCACCATCAAATAGGCTGTGGCGCAGACTGCAGCACGCCAAGCCATCCCGTCATTGGAGCCTCTGGGAACATACCCATACTCATTGCGCATTGACGAGGCAAATGCTGATTTGTCAATGTAGTAAAATTTGACCGTCCCCTTGGCTTTTAGGGCAGTATACGCCTCTGCGTATTTTCTCTGGGTCTCAATATTGGCTGGGCTGTTCTGATTGTATGGGGATACCCCAAGTTTTTTCCAGGAAAATTGCATTCCCTTGACCAAATGATAATAGAAGGAAATTGAGGCCTCAACCCCAAAAGCGGACTTGACCATGGCCTGTATATTTGCCAGTTCAAGATGGCAATCTTGGGTTATCCACTGGCAGATTGCCCATTTGTGCTCCTTTGTGAGCATGGTTGACACACGCAAGGATTTCTCCGCGGCAAGGACCTGTCCTGTGTTGAGGAACTTGTTGAAGGTCTTTGAGGCGTACTTGGGATCCACCCCAACAATGGCTGTGGCTGCCTTGTAATTGCCTGATTCATGCATTAGATTAAGCAGGATGATGCGTTTGATGTTGGGGATGCGCTTCTGAGCGGGCTTTTTAGCGGTGGGGATTGACTCATTGGCATTGGGCATGGCACAGGGCATAGGCACCTTGTTGTAGAAGGCTGCAACTTTCTTGCGCACCAGTTGTCCCTCATCAGTTTGAAAGAACTCGGGCTCCTTGTTGTCCTCCTGATTGCCATTGCTTATGTATGGCTCATAGCTAGTATCAAGTACAGGCTTCACCTTCTCCAGCATGGCTGACGGGACCAACTCTTGCTGTTACACAGTGTCAAACACATACAAAGTAAGTTCTACCTCCTTGTTTCTAACCATTTTGGTAGTGGTGACCTTGGTGGGCTTCTGGGTCAGCTTGGGGACCCAAGGGTTTATGCTCTGCACCCTAGCAGCTTGTGCTCCTTGAACCAGCTGTGTCAGTGCAGCATCACTATGGAACTCTCCTCTTCTGCCTCCCTCCTGAGTAGGCACTTGTGTTGTACTGAGTCTATTCTTTGACCCGCAGGGCAACCACAACCGCGGCGCACAACAGGTGCATTGGTATTCTGGTGTTGTGTTCCTTCCATTTTAAAATTTAATAAAATACTAAATAAATTTTAATTAAGTTACTCCCTAATTTTAATTTTTGCTTTTATCTGAATATGGATATTTAATTAGAGGTTTCCCACCCAATATCCCAATTATAGATTTTTTATTTCTTAATTAGTTATTTCTGGTTTACAATGCCCATTTTTGAATACCCAAAATAATTCCCACCCTTTTTCCTGGATTTTATGCCAAATATAAGCACCCAACACAATATTTAAAAAATTTATGTTTCAGATCTTGTGTCTTATTTTAGATGCCTTGGTATCATTCTTGATTACAATCCATTGCACAAACTGCGTGAGTGATTTTGTTTATGGTTTGAGTTCCTATTGTGTTTTGTTTTTGGATTGAGTTTTGACGCACCATGTGTGGGTGTATCTTGTCACCAATTTACATAGTAAACATATGTACACCAAAAGCCAACTCACACCATTTTGTTTGTGAATCCATGTATTTTGGATTGCATTTTGAATGGTTTTGCTTTGCGCGTGAGCAATTCTTTGCTGTGTTGACCCATTTTGCCTATTAGCGCCAAAAATCCCAGTTAACGGAGTGTATATTTTAACCTGCTAGTTGGATTTTGTTTAAATCTGAAATGATTTTGTTTAAATCTGAGTTCATTTTGCTTGTTGCCATAGCTTTTAAAACTACTGTACTTGAAATTAATAAGGTAGCTATACCCAGAACTCAGAACAAATCAGGGAGTATAAATAATTTTAGAGCTACATAAACCCACAAGAAAGTAGTTCAAAATGTGGGAAGTACTGTAAGTAGAATTAAGCAGGCTAAGCTAATCCTAAATAAGAGAGTAATGAGAGTTTCAATGAGGTTGTGGATAAGTGCAAAAAAATTCAGGTGCTTTGAGACAATCTCATTCTCTAAGATTCTAACAGTTAACTCAATAGTGTAATTTTTAACCTTTTCAATTTTTAAAGCTATAAAAATGTAGTGCAAGTGCCTAAAGTCAAAGTGCAGAGATTGAAATCTCCAAGTTGATGGATTTTTTGATCTACACACTTTTTTCAATAAATATTTTTCCAAAAAATTTAATATTTTTCTTAAATTTGACTTTTTTAAAATGTTTTTACTAGTGTCAGAAAATTACAGACCACAGTATTTTATCATCTGCCAGATGATATCCTAAGTCTTCTAACATTAGGAAAGTACAGAGAACCTGTGACTTTGGCAAAACCTTTGGCCCAAAATATTTTGTTGTCATCAAAAGTAGCAAGTCTGACTGGGCCCAAGGCCTGGAGGATTTGGGACGTTCCTTCCTACTTCTGGATATAGGCTCATAGTTTGTCTCTATATGTTACTATAGATAATTATACTGTATGACAACAGAATCATCTTTTGTTCTCCACTAATAAAGCCTAAGAGAGGATCACATTGAGGAAATAAGACTTGGATCAATCATCAAGTTGTTAAGAAATCATCAGTCTTTTATTCTAATGGGCTGGCTTTAAGGCGGCCTGCCTGCCTGCATTTTATCTGAGTTAGCTCACAACGCTAAAAGAGACTGAAGTAGCATTAGGGTGACACAGCAGGAGGCCCAGCCTTTTTGGGGTAGTTTTAAAGGAAGGTTAACTTGAAATCTTTCACAGATTGGTATCCTTTCTGTCTTCCTGGGCCACTTCTAGGGCTAGCTAGCCAACGTTTGGCTACTAGTTCACGGAGATGATTGTTTCACTTAATCAGAGCTACTCTAATATAATAGGCCCAAAGCCTTTTTATCTTAGAGTGTTTGGCCTGACAGCCCAGTCCATTTTGGACTCTTCTAGAAGTGTTTCAGATGATGGCCCATATGACGACCCTTGTTCTAGGACATAATTAAAGTTTAGAATAGTAATTATTATGGAAAGCATGATTGAGGTGGTTGTTGAGGTGGACTAATTAATGAGCAGTAAATGCGTATTTCATTAATTAATTGTAATGCATGAATTTCTTAATGTCAGGATATGATTTGGTCATTGATTTGTTGATCCTGCAGCCTGCAGCCTGCGTCATTCTGTTGAAACCATTCCAAAGAGTGATTGACAGCTGGCCTGCAATAATTGGTTGAATCCATTTATTAGTCAATATCCCAAAATCCTGACAACTAGTAGCTAAAATAAAAAAACCAAGTTCAAAATGCCCAAATTGATGCAATTTAAAACCCACCTTAATTTAATTTGGCTTTTAAAATAGAATTTATTTAGCCTTTTGAATATAGGGAACAAAATTGAAAGTGCAAAAATTGAAGTGCAAAAAAATCTTCAATTTAATATTTGACACATCAAAATTATTTTTTTTAAAAATTTAAAAAAAATTCTATGTAAAAAAATAAATCAAGAGCTAAAAAAAGATTTTATAAACTTTGGGCAATTTTTATTTTATTTTTATTGTTTAAATCTTAATATAAATTACTACTATAAGCCCTTTATTTTAAAAAATAAAAGTTTATCTCATAAAAATTTATATAAAAATTTACATATAGTTTCTTAATGGGTGCAGAAATCAAAAAGTAGTCAGATCAAAATCCAAAAAGGTACCAAAAAACTAGGTCCACTTAATATTAATTTTTTGCAAAAAATTAATATTTTATTCATTATGTTTTATTAAGTTCCTCAAATCAAAAGTGAGGAAATCAAAAATTGATTTTTAAAATTTAGTCACACTTTTTATAAGCTTATAAAGATTTAAATATTTAATTAAAAACTTTTGAAATTCCTCATGTAGATTCTTTAAGACCTGATATTTAAATATGTATAAAAAAGAAAGGAAACTTTTTGTAGGTTTTTATTTATTGCAATATTTAAAAATTGTTGTGTTTGGAGGTAATTTCTAAAAAATATTAAATTGATATAATACAGTAGTTTTCAAACCTGTTGAGATAAACAAAAAATCTCAGTCCAAAAACAAATACAACTCAGTCTAAAAACAAAATCAAATGTTAAAGAATTTATATTAAATTGCAATAGATTCAGATCCAACTTGATTTTGCTTTTAGACTGAGTTGCATTTGTTTTTAGACTGAGATTTTTTGTTTATCTCAACAGGTTTGAAAACTACTGTATTGTACTATGTTTCCTTATGTTTTTTAGGGGACAAAATCATAGTGCCTAAATCAAAGTGCAGTAAACTCCTGCTTTTTTGCCTTTAATTTTCCCCTTTCCACCTCTCCTTTACCACATCTCATTCCTCCTCAAATTTTTTTAAAAGTTTTATTGGCCCCTGGCTGCGCTGGGGGCCAAAAAACTTTTAAGAAAATTCTGCTTTGTCAAGAGGGTGGATCATATAAAATCTGTTACCAAGTAGAAAAAACTTTCTTTTTTTTCTTCTCTATTCTCTTCTATTATATATTTTTACCATATGTATCAGAGAAAAATAAGATTTGTAAATTTATCTCTTTGATATACAACTTTGAACTATCTATATCATCTTTGGTGAAAGTACAGTGCTTTTAACATAAAAATATTCAAGTCCTCATTTTATGAGATGTAAGTGGCAGGTTCTTGATATCTTTGAATATTGTGACTTATTATAAATAAGACCTAGGCCTATATCTTTTATTAAGTATAATATTGTATAGTATAGCTTTAATAAGAAAGTAATGTACTTTATATTATTTTAATGGTAAGCAGTAGGACACACCATTTCAAAAATGGCATCTCAAATTTAATTTGAGGTGGTGTTTTTTGCGTTATTGATTTTGAATCACAAAAAAATAAAATAAACAATAAAATAGTTAAAATTTACATATAACTTTATAATGCAGCATTTCAAATTTACGCCATCTTGATTCTGTCACTTTGAGTCAGATTAATTAAATCTTATTTTGCTAACTTTATTTACATAAGAAATCACTTAGTGTGGGGTGTGTTTATGCCATATTGACTTTACGTCATTTTGAATCACAATATTTATCTTAAACTAAAATAAGCTTATACCCAAACTAAAACAAAGCCTGCTGTATAGTGCCAGAAGATGTTTATCAGGATTTCTGGATATTGACTAATTAACAGTTTCAACAAAATAACACAGGCCAGCAGTTAATTGCTCTTAAGAAGGGTTTCAACAAAATAATGCGGGCCGCGGGTTTGTGGGATCAGTGATCAAATCATCCCCTGGCATCAACATACTCTTGCATTACAATTAATTAATGGTATATGCAATTACTGCTCATTAATTAATCCACCTCAACCACCACCTCAAATATGCTTCCCATAATAATTACTATTATAAAACTTTAAATGAATCCTAGAACAAGAGGGCTGTCATATGAACAGTCATCTGCATTACATCTAGAAGAGTCCAACATGGACTGGGCTGTCAGGCCAATCACTCTAAGATAAAAGGCTGCAAGCCTATTGTATTAGGGTAGCTCTGATTTAGTGAAACAATCATCTCCGTGAACTAGTAGCCAAACGTTGGCTAGCTAGCCCTGGAAGTGGCCCAGGAAGACAGAAAGGATACCAATATGTGAAAGATTTCAAGTTAATCTTCCTTTAGAACTACCCCAAAAAGGCTGAGCCTCCTGCTGTGTCACCCTAATGCTACTTCAGTCTCTTTTAGCGTTGTGAGCTAACTCAGATAAAACGCAGGCAGGCGGGCCGCCTTAAAGCCAGCCCATTAGAATAAAAGACTGATGATTTCTTAACAACTTGATGATTGATCCAAGTCTTATTTCCTCAATGTGATCCTCTCTTAGGCTTTATTAGTGGAGAACAAAAGATGATTCTGTTGTCATACAGTATAATTATCTATAGTAACATATAGAGACAAACTATGAGCCTATATCCAGAAGTAGGAAGGAACATCCCAAATCCTCCAGGCCTTGGGCCCAGTCAGACTTGCTACTTCTGATGACAACAAAATATTTTGGGCCAAAGTTTTTGCCAAAGTCACAGGTTTTCTGTACTTTCCTAATGTTAGAAGACTTAGGATATCATCTGGCGGATGGTAAAATACTGTGGTCCACAATTTTCTGACAATGTTCCTATAGTATTAATCTAAGACGCTTATACTAAGAACAACCTAGATAGACGCCACTATCATAGTCCTTCTAGTGATTGTCATTGCTGGGTAAAAAAAAACCAGTTTTGTTATATGTATTTTATAACTTTATTATATTTGAATATGTTGATAAGGATTCTTTTAATAAAATATTTTAATAGTGATTTTAATATGGAAGGGGGTGATTACGCCTTTTGATTTACGTCACTTCAAATTCCACTAAGTTTCATATCACCCAATTGATTTGATGCACACAATGGATAGTGGAAAATAAGGGGAAATTACTTATGACGCCAGGCTAAGCTATATCAATTCCCCCACCGTGATTCTTACTTTTCACTTTTCAAAAGTACAAATTGACATTAAAACCCATATTAATAAAAAATGTAAGAAATTGCCTGAAACTTTGAAGATATTTTTTTGCCTCCTCTAAACAACTGGGTACTTTTTAACCTCTGTTATATTGGCTAGTTTTTGGGAAATTCAAGTTTTACTCTTTGGCCCAGTTGAGGTAGCCCCACCAGAATTTGTTAATTTAATATAAAAAATGGTCAAAAACACTATGATTTTTTAGCTACAGCACCTCAATTACATCACTTTGAAAACGCCATTTTGACTGCAAGTTTTCAGTCAAAACTCAAAGTTTTGCCTACTAGCGTTACTGATAAAAAATTATTTTTACAAAACAAAAAACTTTGAAATTTTGATGGTTTATATTTTAAGACTTACTCTACAATTCCATATAAATATATTGACTATTTTTATATTTAAAACATTCTCATTTTTCTCTTTAAAAATTAACCCCAAATTTCCCATATTTTGATACTGATTCACTTTTAGATGCCTCCCAAGTCCATCAATAAAGCTGCGCTCAAGGCCTTCAAGGCCTCAAAGTCCAAAATTGCTCTGCCCAAGGCCAAAAAGGCCAAGACTACCCCAAAGAAGCAGCCTTCTAAGGCCAAAGCTCCCCCAAGACCCCAACTCCATCACCTGAACAAGAGGGAAACAGTCCTACCCCTCCTCACTCTCCATTTGTTTACTCCCCCTCTGATCCTCAAGAGAAGTAATTCAACTTCAATTGCCATTCTGAACCTGCTTCAGAGCCTGAGGATAAAGAAGAGCCTGAGACTGGTGCTCCTTCAGATGAGCCAATTGAGCTCTGGGATATTAACTTCATCCACAATGTATGCAACCAAAATGACACCTTTTCTGTGCCAACAGCATACCCTATCAGCTATTCAATTATGACTAAGAAAGGGGGTGCTGGCTTTGTCTAAAAGGGCTACAGCTTCAGCTGTAACAATGAGAAGAAACCCATCCATCAACATCACTTCAAATGTGATAACGTTGGCTGTCCATCTAGACTCACCTATTATGGGTTCACTTGCTTTTAAGCCCTAACTGCTAACCACAGCTGCGCCAAGCCTTTTGACCCTCTCTATCAACTTATCTGCTGGTTTCTTTGCCAGGTGATCCCAACCAAAAAGAATCAGACTGCAACTGAGGTTGTCAACAATGTGCTCTTTAATTTAAATGATACCCAACTAGCAACTGTTGTTGGCGCCTCAAAACTACAGAGATATCTCACTGATCAGAGATATGCTCTGAGCACTGAAGGCATCAATGCAAGCTTCATTGACTAATTGATCATTACCAAGGAGCAAAAACTATCTTGCCTTGAGGAGAGATTCCTTCTTCACAATGATGGTCAACATGCTCCAGAGCGTATCATCTGCTTTGCCACAAGCCAGGATCTGCACAACCTTTTAAAATGCAAGACCTGGCTTGCAGATGGAACTTTCTCAACCTGCCCAAAGCTCTTCAGTCAGCTTTGGAATATCCATGAGCAGATTGGTAATCTTGTTCTTTTCCTTGTCTTCTTTTTCCTTTCCAACAAGAACAGGAAAAATATGTCCAGGCACTCACAATTTTAAAGGCCAAACTTGATGAAATCCTCCCAACTATCAAAGAGGAGTCCAAGGAGACTAGAGGGCGCAAGAAGAAAACCATCTCCCAAGAAGAAGACGCTTCCACACCAATCAAGAAAAAGCCAGAAAGCCTTCCCTACCACAAATATCTGGTAGTGGATTTTGAACAGGCTCAGTCAAATGCCTTTATTTGAGTCTTTAGGAGCTCCCCTCAGGGATGCTACTTCCACTTCCGGCAGGCACTCTGCCACCGCCTCCAAAAGTGCTCAGAACTTCATGAGCTGGTCCACACTGAAGGAAACAAAGAAACAAAGAACATTTTTAATTGCTTTGCTGCCCTTGCCCTTATGCAAAAGGAGGAGACCAATGCCTTTTATGATGCCCTCCTCTACCATCCTTATATCCAGCCCAACCAGGCAGCCTTTGCTCTGTTTATTGAGTATTTTGAGACTCAATGGGTTGGAGTGTTTCAGGGAGCATACCACATTAGAAAAGGCAGTGACTCAATCACCTGGAACTGTTTCAAGCAGGTCAAAGACGGTCTCATCAAGATCACTTCTTCCCTCTGAAGGGTGGCATAGCCAGTTTGCTACAAGGGTTAGGGTTCATAAGACCAAATTCAATAAGATCATAGTCCATTTAAAAACCTAACATGACATCTCTGCCCATCTCTTTAAGACTGATATGAAGACCAAAGGCGACCCCCCAAGAAGACCAAAGCAGTGAAAAAGTACACAGAGATCAGCAAAGTGGTTCTTGCCTACTATCCTAAGGATAGCAAGCTTGAGCATCTTCAAGCCATCTCAGTTGCTCTTTCCACTAATGTTTGGGCCTATTTGCAATAAACTCTTCTTTATCTTCTCTCTTATTTCCTTTGATTTTACCATTCTTTGACTTTTTTGGTATTTGGTACAATTATATGCTTATTTTAAAGTATAGTTTATAGTTAAAATAAATGAAAATAGTTGTTTTTGGGATTATTTTAACTTTTGGGCTTTACGCAACTATGTTACTACTAATTGACCCCATTTTTTATTGCAGATTTGGAATCCTGAGGATTTTTTAAGCCTAGAAATGTTTTTTTGAATTTTATATTTTAAGAATTTTTTGGATTATTTTTGGAGTTCAAAAAATCTAAAATTTTAAAACTGTTTTTTCTTAGTTGAAATGCTGTAAATCAAAATGGTGTTTTTACTATAAAATTGAAATAGCTAAAATTTGAGATGGTGTATTTTGAGATGGCCTTTTTTGAGATGCCATTTTTGAAATGGCTTGTCCTACCTGGTAAGCTTCTATAATTTTTATCATCCAAACAAGATCACTAATAAACTAAAATACCTAAAATCATATGCTTGTATCTTGTAGGAAAAATCCTTTATTTTGCTTATACTGAAGTATTATTATAGCTTTACGTAAGCTGAAAATGAAATTAAAGTTTTTTTTAAAACTATAGTTTATATAGCAGTTTTTTTGTGTAATTTCATATTTTATATTCTTTTGAATACAGTTACATATAAATTATAGTATAATTTTGCTTTTGAAACTAAAATAAAATTCCTTTAGAAAACAGCAAATTAAGCGGATTTTATTATCTAGCATATAATTTTTATTGCAGAAATAAATTTCTTGGGGTCTCTTTAGTCTATTAAAGATTTTAAAATATATGATTTTATATTAAGATATGTATTTGTTTTGGCTTCAAAGTTAACCCCCAGAAAATTTATTTTTGCACTTTGATCTTTGATATTTTTGATTTTTGCACCCTACATAGTGTTTCAATTTTTGCACTTTTTGGGGGTCCCATTTTTAATTTTTACACTTTAAACCTTATGAGCTTTGACCTAAGAAACTTGCCCAAAATATATCATATTTTATTCACTTTAATATGAAAACATAACAAATAATAATAATCATGTTGTTGCAACCAAGATTCCATCCTCACCCGCTAACATATCTCACAATACACAGAGGGCGCTTGATGAGTTGCCTCATGATGTGTTTAACGGCATGAATCAATCTGATGGTAATGTTAAATTGCGGGCACTATCTCCTAATTAGGAGTGTTGCTAATTCAACACACTGATTCCTGTGCAAGTTATTCCACAGCCCAAATCTTATATCAAACCTGCCACTGTGCTGCCCCTGTGGACTTGTGGCTTCTCTATATGGTATATTAATTAAAATATTCCTCAATAAACTGCATCTTATTCTTATTCTTGTCCTTTCTATTAAACTGTTGTCTTACCTAATTGAATACTGAACTATCATTGGTTCAGTTGCAAAAATGTGGTCAAATTTAAGATAGTTAACAACACTTTTGAGGTGTAAAGCAATGTCAATAGTTGATAATAGTTGTGAATTCAGCCCTACTAGTCCTTCTGGGTATGTGTTGATAGATTGATGGCTTAATAAGAACACAAAAGGCCTTATTTAAAATGGCTTACTACTAATAATATGCCCTTAAGACTTTATCTATACAGTGAAGGTAAGAAATAAGAGAGGTCAAATGTTTATCAAGTAGTTAAGTGTGTAAAAATATAGGTTTATTAAAGAAAAAACAAAAAGTTATGTACATCTTTGACTGCACAATGGATGAAAATGTTTTTAGCACTTTTATTATTGATAAGAACATGCTATTGTATTATAGAAAATAGTGTTGGTCTTGCATCCACTTTATTTCCATATATAGTAATATGTACAATTCAAAAAAGGAATGTTTAATAAAGTAGTTTTCAAAGCTATGGCACTAAACAAAAAACTGAGATTTAAGCAAAAAAAACTCAGACAAGAAAAATAGAAGTGAATCAATTTATATTGATTAAATAATAGATTTGATTCACTTCTATTTTGTTTTAATCTGAGTTGTTTTTGTTTAAATCTAAGTTGTTTTTTTCTTAAATATCAGTTTTTTTGCTTAGTGCCATAGCTTTGAAAACTACTGTATCTTCAGCACCTAGTATTTTTTGTCACACCAACTAGAATTAGTAAAAGCTACTCCTTTTATACCAAGCCAATTCTTTCTGAAATTATTATGGAAAGATAAAATTAAACTTACTCTTGGGTGATACATAACAGCCAGCAATACATTCCCAGAGCAGCTTTCATAGACAGAAAGCCAAATACCAATTTTTTTATACCTACTTCCCCTCTACACCATCAATCAGCCCTCATGTGGGAAGCCTTAACACTCCTGGTGGGTCACTCTCCTGTTATAATCAGGTTATTTGAACTTTTTCTACCTGATCCTGAATGGTCTCATTGATTTCTTAACCCCACAAATAGAAAAACAAAATACTCCTGGCCATACAATCTCTTGTGTTATGAAGTTAAAATAAGTCCTCTATCTGGTCCTGCCAATTAATTGATCACCAATTGGCCTACAAACTGACCAAGCAAAAAGTTGGTGGGTAGTTCCTGACAAAAAAGCAAGAATAAGATTGATTATGGGCTTTCTAAAGATCCCCTGGAAATCTCCACAGCAGCCAGAAGCCTTATGACCTCAATACATAAAAAGGAAAAAAATTATTCAAGTTGACTCCACTAGCAAAAAAGAATCTATAAGAACCTGTCATGAAATCCCTGCCTCAAATTTGAAAGCCTACTTGGGTTATAAATATCTCTTTCTTTTAATTATAATAAACTTTATCTTGATAACTCCCACCTAAAGTTTGAGTCAATCCTAAAGGATATTGAGAAAAAAGTCCTTTTATCCTACGTTAATACTATAGTTAATAAATAAAAGCTATGGTTATTATATCTGTTCTGTTTCCCTCATATTAGTTCTCATTTTAGCTCCTTTGAAGAACTGTTTCTAATAAAAATATGTCTTGAAACCCACACCTTATTATGTGGTCCGAAATGAGCCTTTTATAAAAAATATGGCTCATTTGAGTGTTTATTACTTAATATCATAATGATTAGCCCCCTTCACAATTTCTATCTTTATCAATGTGTTTTTGAGTTTGGTATTGATAAACACCTCTATTTTTGCCATGAAAGCTTCATTGTCTACACTGAAAGAAAAAATGGTACCAAAACACAGAGGAAACTTTTTAAATTATCATACTGCTAGATCCTATCCAAAAACATCCAGATATAAGTTATTTTTAAAATACTTTAAAATATAACAGTCATATTATCTCTTCTGAAGAAATAAGGACCAACCCTAAGGGCAACTGTGGTAGAGTTGACTCCCTGGTAGTTGACTATTAAGTAAAGTGATGGTTTTGCTGAAAACTGTTGAAATTTGACACTTTTTTAAATAACAGTACCTGATGTACAGAAAACCTTTGGTATAAAAAATAATATAAACTACTATAGCATACTAAAAAACCCAGAGGTCTCAAAAACACAATTCAAACTTACCCTAACTATCAAGAATAATGAGAAATAATCAATTAGTTCTAATTTTACTATGTAAAAAACGTTCTTCACTCTGTAACCCTTTTTATTATCAGAAAAATAAAAAATTCTGAGCCCAAAATAACAAAAAATAAAATGTTATAAGCACCACAAAAATGGGTAAACAGTAAATGCTTTTAGTATTATTGCAGTATATTTGATCACTCCCTCTTGGGAAAGCAATTCCCCAAGTTACTCTCCAAATGATTCCCCAACTAATCATTAAGTTGATGGCACTCTTATCATTTGCCCATCTATTACAGGGATCAAAAATTTCAATTCCTAAGAGGAACAATTAATTGGATAAGCCCCATGACTACCATGACGTACATGGACAACATATGGCTTCTCATGGTACTATATAATACTCTAAACTCATATCAATAAAGTATCATTCTCTTCTTAATTTTTCCCTTTATCTCGTTTATTATACTTCTAAGAAGTATATAATTGACAGTATACTCCATACAAGCATAACAGAAAGTATCCCATGCTTTATCAATAAATCAACAGAACATAAGACACTTCATGTATGTCCACCTTGAAGCTAAACCCAAAACTTATCAGATATACCAAAAAAGAGCAGTCCCTCATAAAAGATAAAATTGAAAAGTATACAAGCAAAGAAAAGTTTATCCATCAGGCTCTTTAACCCTCTTCATCCCAGCCCCTTTGAGCAGGGCAGTTGCAATTGGCTCAAGCTGCTGATTGAGTGTAGAGGCCTTATATCTAACCTTGGTGGAATTCTGGATAGCTTTGATGAAAAGGGTGGGCTTTGTAGAAGGCTTGGTAGGAGGGACTGGGTTGGCCAGCTCACACAGCTTAGAAATAGGTCTCTCCTGCTCATGCTGCAGGAGGACAAAGAGATTTCTGAAATTGAGGTGTCCCCCAAATTTGGACCTGAGGTGCCTGCAGTAGGCCTCAAGGGCAGAAGTGGTTGCCAGCTCCCCATCAGTAGCATCCTGGTAGACATCCAGGATGTCTTGGCCCAGACTTCTCCTCAACATCCAGCTACCACTTTGCCAATCCACTGGGGCCCAAAGTACTCTAGAAAAGGGCTGAAGGCTGTGATTAATCATGCAAGGAACCTTGGGGAAACCTTGAATCCCTGCAAAGTGTGCTCAGACTGTAGAAAAGACAGAGCACTCAACTGTGCCAGCACAGATTTGCTGGTATCCAAGGTATCCTTGAAGCTCAACCTGTTTAGCTCAGCATTGGCTTGTACAGTGCAAGCAACTGCTTGGCAGAGATGGAAGTGGCACCCCTGCACTTCACTGTCAAGCAGCTGCTCATATTCATTGAAATGAGCAGGCTCAAAGTCCATAATGTATACTTGTGGGCCAAGATATCTAAGCCTTATCTTTTTCTTGGCATCCAGGGTGGCCTGGTTCTTTTTGGCATTAGGGGATTAGTGCAGGTACAGAGAGAAGTTCTCTCATCATCATCTTCTGAGGGCAGGGTGTCAAGCTTACAGTGGAGGATTTAGAAAGCCATGGGTTAGATAGCCTTTTTGTCCTCAGGGAGAAGAAAGAATACAAGTGAAACCAACAGGATGGCTATCTGGCCATGGACCATCCAGAGCTGGTAGAACATCTGGCAGAAAGTGGAAAAAGTACCACCAACTATCCAGGTTTACACCCTTTTCAAATCCATCAGGTTCTGCTGGGAGGCTTAGAAGATGGTGCGCTTCTTGACAGTTAGCCTATCATCATACAGAAGGAAACACTCTCTGCTTGACAGCTGTTTGAGCTCATATGTGAGCCTAAGCTCAGAAGGAACATTGAAGGCCTTGAAGGGATTGTTGACTGTGCAAGTTGTCACTGATATACTTGAACAGATGCTCTTGAGTTGGCACTGGCTTGAGATTGTTGGGCTTGAGATTCTGCAGGGCCTTGATGGCCAGATCAAACATGCAGATGTGGCCAGAGGAAGGGCTCATATAAATAAGGTACCACTCAAGCATCCTTATTATTAAATGATTAGGAGATCACAGGTGTGCTCCCCCTTCTCAGCTGTAAAATTTCCTCAGCCCTCAGATTTAAAGTGGGCCCCAAAAGTCTTGCCCTCACATACAAATTGCTTGCTCTTGGTGGTGCACTCTTGGTTATTAAAATCAAGAATGTAATCATCAGCAACAAACCCAGGGCTTCCCTTGACTAACTCAATGGGGAGATAGTGTAGGAAAAGCTTGGGAACTTTGGATCTACCTTCCACATCATACATGTTTGGATTATTGGTGGATCCCAAGCTATATGGACAGTGACCTTGAACTTCTTGGAATAATCCTCAGGATCTTATTGATGACTGTGGGATGCAGAGGAGGAAGAAGAGCCACCTGGGAAGGGGGGTTCCTTGGGGCAATCTTTGAAGCCTGCTTTTCCTTCTCCCTAGGAGATGCAGAGCCCTTGAAATACTTTTGCTTCTTCCCACAGCGCAGCTGGGTGGGCTCAGAGTCACCCTCAAACTCATAAAAGGAGTGGTCAGTTAAACCATCATCAATTTTATTAGAGTGGTGGGAGGGGGATTATGGTGGAGGGGTAGGGGTTTATCCTTTGAAGCTCTACAGGAGCCCTTTGGTGAAGAGGCAGACTTCTTTGAAGAAGAGGCAGCCTGCTTTGGTTGCTGAAATTGTGTTGATTGCTTACTATATCTTGGCTAAAACAGTTCCAGTACAAGAAATGATAGCAATATAGGACAGTAAAAAGGATACAAAAGAGTGAACAAAAGTAAAAAATAACAAGCAATGAAGAGTTAGAAAAATAGAGGTTATAAAAATAAAATTTGAGTCTATTTAATAGAACCATAAAGATGTTAGGTCCAGCATAATGTTTTAGGACAAAGCCACAGTTAAACTTGACCAATAGTAGAAAACAAAAATGGAAATAATTAAATGTATTATGGGGGATAATGAAGCAAAGCAGAAGAAAAAATATTTCCTTTTATCCAGAAGGAATGTTTTATTAGGGGGTAATCACCTGAATGATACAAAGTGCCCAGTTTGGCCCAGCTAATCAGCTCCAAACCCCCAAATCACCCCTGGCGGGTGAAAAGAGTTAGATTCTCACTGCTGGCTTTACCAGAGCTGCCCAAAAGTTCAAAGACACCATGTGTGTTACATATAAACCTTGCTTAAATTGACAACTGCTTCAAAAGTTAAGCATAAAGCAGGGGTTTAAATATAAAAAACTAAGAAAAAAATACATAACAAAAAGATTAGAACATCAAAAATGTGTTTATTGGGGTTGGTATTATGCTGGGAGGAGCTAGGTGTGGGTTATTTAGTATAGTGAGTGTTTGTAAAGACCCAACAATTGGGGGAGTATTTTAGCAAAATAAGGTACCAAGTTGGCAACTTGGAATCCTGTGAGCGCTGTCACAATGGGGTAGATTGTCATCATCCATCTGAAGACCTTGGCGTGTACATTATAACGTCCAAAATTACTGGTGAAATACGTAAGTACGTAGTATACACAGGTGTATATAGCTACAGACTAGGTGGAGTGGGGCGACACCAGTGTGGGCCAGGAGTACTGCTAGGAGGAGTTTAGCTGCACTGGCTCCTTGTAGATGTACTTGCTGGGTGGTTTATTGAACGGCCCATGCTGGTGATTGTATTGGTGGCCCCCAATCCCTAGGCAGGCTGTGAGAACAGCTGAGAATACTAAATGGTTCATCTTCTGATCCTGGAAAAGAGCAGAAAAAGCTTAGTGTCTTTAAATTTCTTGTAGGATAAAGTTCTGATTGATTTATGTAATACTATTGAGGGGTAATTTCACTCAATGATAGCACAAACTATCATCAAGTGAATTGGCTTTATTATATACTATCATCCTTGTGGTGGCATGAATAGAGTAAAACACTGGACAGGGAACCCCAAACACTTGGTGTTGTCTGGAATTCCCTTTTGGGAGGGGAATTGGAAGTGGTGTGCAGGCAATAAATTGTTACTTCTGGGCTTGCATTGGCTTGGTGTATCATTGGATGTTTTCATGCATCCAATTTTGAATTCTGCAGTTAATGCAGGAATGGGTGGGTTGAGCAGCTTGTCAGCCCCTCCCAAATTTGGTAGATTCCAAATTTGGGCAGCAGTTCCCCCTTCATTTGGGGTTTGGGAAATTGCCTTTTTGGTTTCCCCATTTGGCAATTTCCCCATTTGGCAGTCTGGCTGGGGGACTGGCTGGCGGGAGTTGGTGGGTGGGCAGGCGCGCACTGGCTGGATGGCAGGCTCAGCGTGCGGTCTGCAGACGGCTGGCAACCGGCTGCGCGGCCCGCGGGCGGGGTATAAAACCCGTCCAAATTAAATTTTTTATTTTTAATTTCCATTTTCTTGGCTTGGCTTTTTGCGGCAGTTTCCCCAATAAGGGGGAACTGCTGCAATTTTTTATTTTGTTTATTGAGTCTAATTGTGAACAAAATATTGTTCTGAACCAAGGTGTTGTCAGGAATATTCCTGACAGTTGCTTCTCCTTCCCTTCTTGGCAGACCTGTCTGTTGGCGGTACTGGGCAATAAGGTCAGGAGCGTTGGCAAGGTTCTTTACGGGTTCCCATGAATTTGATTCTGGT
The DNA here is from genome assembly GCA_014839935.2 of Entomophthora muscae. NCBI lineage: Eukaryota > Fungi > Entomophthoromycota > Entomophthoromycetes > Entomophthorales > Entomophthoraceae > Entomophthora > Entomophthora muscae. Next base: position 249,082 of record QTSX02002251.1, read on the forward strand.
GGGTACCCTACCCATGATAACTAGGTACTGGACCTGGTTGCAAACTTTCCTGTATCCTAGTATGGCCTCCACTTCCTACTCTGGGGTGTGTTGTAGGATTGTTGGCAGGGGGTTGCTGTCTTTAGTCTGATGCGCGTGGGGGCTTCCTCTTTCTGCCTCTAATTTGGATACAAGGAAGACATTGTGGGCACTAGAGCAATCAGGGAGCTGTACTCTGTACGCTGTTTCAGATATTCACTGGAGTACTTTGAGGGGCCCAATGCGGCAGGGTCTTAGCTTTCTACCCACTTGGTTAATCTTGAGGTTCTTGGTGTCAAGGTATACATTGGAGCCTACTTCAAACTCTGGGTTGGCACGTTGGTGTTTGTTGGCTTGGACCTTGTACTTTTGTTGGGCATCTCTGAGGCTAGTCTGTAGATGTTTCTGGGTATCCCTTAGGTTTTGGAAGTACTTTTTGGCTTGAGGTACTGTCCCTGGGCAGCCTTTAGTGGGAATTCCTTGCAGAGAGAACCTGTAGTTGGCCGTGAATGGGGACATCTTGGCTCCCAAGTGGTAAGAACTGTTGTAGCTAAACTGGGCCAAGGGTAGCAGTTCTGCACAATTATCCTGCTTAGTGTTGACGTAGGCACAGAGATAAGTTTCCAGTATCTGGTTAACTTGCTCTATTTGACCATTGGTTTGAGGGTGGAAAGCTGTTGACAGGTTGAGCTTTACTTGGAGTTGTTGCATTATTTTGCCCCAGAATTTGGAAGTGAACTGGGTTCCTCTGTCTGAGACAATGTCTTTGGGGAGACCATGGTGGCAGTAGATATGGTTAAGGAATAACTGAGCTGTGGCGGTGGCCAACATTCCTGATGAGCAAGCAATAAACTCTGCAGCTTTGGTGAGGCAGTCCACAATAACCAGAATCCCCATGAACCCTTGACTGGGAGGTAGGTTTGTAATGAAGTCCATGGAAATAGATTCCCATGGCATGGATGGGATTAGGAGGGGTTGAAGCAACCCCTGTGGCTTCTGTGTGGAGTGTTTGTTCCTCATACATGAGACACATTGTGAGATGTAATCTTTCACTTGGGGAAACATAGATGGCCACCAGTAGCTGATTTGAAGACGCGCCATAGTTTTCTTGATTCCTCTGTGACCGCCTAGAGGGAGTCATGTAACTCCTGTAGGACCTGATTATGAATTGCTCCTGGGGGTACCACCAATCTATTGAGTCTGTAAAGGAAGAACCTTTTGGATAGAGTATTTGGGGTTGGGCTTTGCAGAGTTCATTTTGGTAATTAGGTCTTGGATGAGTGGGGAGTCCTTCTGAGCGTTCTTCACCTCCTCCTCCACCAATGAGAGTGGTTGGGAGGCCCCAAAGACAGCCATTAAGAACTGGTTGGTATCTAGGACTGGTTGGGTGTTGAAGTGGCTGTATGACTGGTCTCTGTCATTGTGGTCTTCTTTTCTGCTCAGGGCGTCTGGTGCGTTGTTGGTGTGCCCTGGGATGTAACTGATATTGAAGCCGTAGGAGGACAAATCCAGGGCCCATCTGGAAAGTCGTTGGCAGATCTTCCTCTTTTCTATGAAGTATAAAAGGTTCCTATGGTTGGTACAGACAATGACAGTGTGTTTGGCTCCTTCTAAGTATTGTCTTCAGCGTTTAAAAGCTTTAACTATGGCCATGAATTCCTTTTTGTACACATTGTAGTTTTGTTCACAATCCAACAGCTTCTTAGAGAAGTATGCCACAGGGTGGTATACTCCAGGTTCCCCTTCCTGAAGCAAGACTGCACCTAAGGCAAATTCTGAAGCATCAGTCTGCAAAAAAATTGGAGCTTGGGGTCAGGTTGTCAGAGTACTGGGGCTGTTGTGAAGGCGGTTTTGAGGGTCTCAAATGATTTCTGTGCCTCCTCTGTCCAAGTGTAAGGTACACTTTTGGCAGTCAAGGATGTGAGGGGTTCCGCTATCTTTGCAAAATTCTTAATGAACTTACGGCAAAAGTTAGCCAACCCTAGGAACCCTCTCAGTTTTGATCAGGTGTCTGGGATCTGCCATTCAATTACCGCTGCAATTTTGGATGGCACAATGGCAAAGCTGCCTTTCCGGATTGCGTACCCCAGGAATTCTACCTCTGGTTTGAGGAATTCACATTTCTCTCTTTTGAAGTATAGCTTAGCCAGGCATAAGCGTTCCAGGACCTTCTTCAGGTCACAGAGGTGTGAGGCTTCATCCTTGGAGTACACTAGAATTTCATCTAGATAAACCACTACACAGACATCCAGGAGGTCAAAGAGGATCTCATTCATCAGGGCTTGGAAGGCAGAGGGTGCATTGCAGAGTCCAAAGGGAATGACCAGGTACTTGTAAAGGCCAAAGACTGTTCTGACTGCTGTTTTCCACTTGTCCCCTTCTGCAATTTGGACCTGATTGTAGGCATTGTGGAGGTCAAGTTTGGAAAATACATAGGCTCCTGTCAGGCAATCTGTTAATTTCTCTGCAGAGGGAACTGGGTACCAATCCTTTACTGTGATGACATTGAGCAGAATGTAGTCTACGCATGGTTGTAGTCCTTCATCCCCTTTCTTAACAAAGAAGATTGGTGAATAGCAGGAGGATTGAGATTGTCTCATGTGTACTTTGGCCATTAGGTCAGAGATGTATTCCTTTAGTACCAGACCTTGTGCATGTGTGGTGGGATAAACTTTTCCCCACTTTGGGGTTTCACCGGGTAGAAGGTCAATTCTGAGGTCACTTGCTCCTTGTTTGGGGAGACCTTGCATTGGGACTTTGCTAAAGCTGTCAGTGTACTCTTCCAACATCTCATCTAGGTGGGGAATCACCAATATGGGCATGACCGTGCTGGTGTGCGTGGAATTGCTCCCAAGTGGTGCCATGCCGGTCTGGTCCAGACTAGAGATGTTAACCTGATGGGTGTCCCAATTGATGTTGCATCTGGCTTCCTGCCACCAAGGCATTCCTAGTATGAAAGGGAAGGCAAGGTTCTCCAAGGAGGAGAAGTTTAGTTCAAACCTCATCCCTCCCAATTTCTACGGCGGTTGGTTCCATGACCCAGTATACTGGGGGAGTGCTCCCATCAGCCAGCTTGGCGGTTCCCCCTGGTATGGCCTGCTTGCCAAGACTTTTTACCAGGAGGTGGTCAATGAAATTTCCCATGGCTTCTGTGTCAAGTAGGGCAGTAGTGTTTATTTTCTGGGTATTGGAAGCCAGGGTGATGGGAACAGTGGAGTAGAGAGAAGTGGTTGCTTTATTACCTCCTTCCTCAGCTTCCATAAGGGGCTGGGGATTTGAGGGAGGTTTAAAAGGGTTGGGTTGGGCGGTGGAACAATTCATCACTGTGTGACCTGCAAGACCACAGTACAAACAGAGACCTTGTGCCACGCGGCGGGCCTTCTCTTCATTGGATAGCATAAAGCCCCCAGGTATGGGGATCACCCCAAGACAGGGGGCTTTGGCATTGGCGGGTGGTCCAGCAACCTCAACTTGAACAGAGTTGAGGTGGGTGGCCTTGGCGGCGAGGGTATTTTTATACCATGCTCCCCAAGTTTGAACATCTTGTATGACCTCATCATAAGTCTCAGGAAGCTTATGGTGGAGGAGGAACTCCTGGACTTGGGGTGTAAGCCCTGCATAATACAAGTAACAGGCTTCATCACTATACAGGTTGAGAGCCTCCTTGAGCTTTGAGAACTGTTTGGTGTAGTGGGCAGTGGTAGACATTCCTTGTCTCAGGGAGTACAGTTTCTGACGGGTATTGTTTAGATCCTCAGAGGAGCTGACTGAGTCCAACAACTTCTGGCTGAAGGAGTTAAAGTCATGGCGTAACCCCAGTTCTTTTAGCACAATGGCAGCAAATCAGTCTTTCTGTTGACCGGTGAGTTGATTTGCCATGTGAAGAACCTTTTGGACGTTGGTGGTAAAGCAAGCTGGCTCAGCTTTGAACGAGGTGTGAGAGAAGGAGAGCAAGGTGAATATCACTTGTTTCTCAGAGGAATGGATTGTGGATTTAGAAAGTTGACTTAGGATAAAATTCTGAACCTGGTGGGTATTGGTGGGTTGGGTGGCCTCTCCTCTAGATTGGAGAGCCTGGAAACAGCAAAGACAAGTGTAACAGACAAGTAGGAGGGAAGTCAGAAATGTGAGGCATATCAAGGTAAGATATCCAAACATGGTTGAGCCTGAGGCCGTTGGTGTAAGCCCCAGTATTGGCGCTATCATACTGTAAAGACCCAACAATTGAGGGAGTATTTTAGCAAAATAAGGTACCAAGTTGGCGACTTGGAATTTTGTGAGCGCTATCACAATGGGGTAGACTGTCATCATCCATCTGAAGACCTTGGCGTGTACATTATAACGTCCAAAATTACTGGTGAAATACGTAAGTACGTAGTATACACAGGTGTATATAGCTACGGACAGGGTGGAGTGAGGCAACACCAGTGTGGGACAGGAGTACTGCTCGGAGGAGTTTAGCTGCTCTGGCTCCTTGTAGATGTACTTGCTGGGTGGTTTATTGAACGGCCCATGCTGGTGATTGTATTGGTGGCCCCCAATCCCTAGGCAGGCTGTGAGAACAGCTGAGAAGATTAAATGGTTCATCTTCTGATCCTGGGAAAGGGCAGACAAAGCTTAGTGTCTTTAACTTCATTGTAGGGTAAAGTTCTGATTGATTTATGTGATACTATTGAGGGGTAATTTCACTCAATGATAGCACAAACTATCATAAAGTGAATTGGCTTTATTATATACTATCATCCTTGTGGTGGCATGAATAGAGTAAAACACTAGACAGGGAACCCCAAACACTTGGTGTTGTCTGGAATTCCCTTTTGGGAGGGGAATTGGAAGTGGTGTGCAGGCAATAAATTTCTACTTCTGGGCTTGCATTGGCTTGGTGTATCATTGGATGTTTTCATGCATCCAATTTTGAATTCTGCAGTTAATGCAGGAATGGGTGGGTTGAGCAGCTTGTCAGCCCCTCCCAAATTTGGTAGATTCCAAATTTGGGCAGCAGTTCCCCCTCCATTTGGGTTTGGGGAAATTGCCTTTTTTGGTTTCCTCATTTGGCAATTTCCCCATTTGGTGAGCTAGCCGGGGGACTGGCTGGCAGGCTGGGGGAGGGCGCCTGGCAGCCAGCTGCGCAGCTGGCGGGCGGGGTATAAAACCCGTCCAAATTAAAATTTTATTTTTAATTTCCATTTTCTTGGATCAGCTTTTTGCAGCAGTTTCCCCAATAAGGGGGAACTGTTGCAATTTTTTATTTTGTTTATCAAGTCCAATTGTGAACAAAATATTGTTCTGAACCAAGGTGTTGCCAGGAATATTCCTGACAGTGTTAGGATGTTAATAAGCTTTCTTCACCAGTCAGCCTGATAAGAGGTAAATTTGATGGGGGTTGATCACCATCCATAGTGTGACACATAGTAATTCAAGATTGATTGATAGCCTTTGATTTCTTAAGTGTCAAGCTGCATATATGGCAAGTAGATAGCGCCAAACAGGGGGAGTCAACCTTCTGTTTTCTATAAATTACATGTGAAATCTATTAATAAATAAGGATTAATTTGTGTGGCACTATTTGATCTAGAGATCTTGAATAGACATAATGTAAAACAAGGGGTAGTTGATTAATGTATATATCACAAAATCCAGTATAGCGGTG